>OZ029920.1:16483961-16601461 GCA_964023275.1 Norana najaformis | reverse complement strand
GCTCAGGGTTGACAGTCAAACACACTGACCACTAGACTGCCGAGCGCCTCGTATGTTGATGACTTTTGTGGAATACGCCGAGGAGGACATCTTAAGAGTTGTGCACAATGTTTCCTTTGAAGTCGATGGCCGTAGCTTTCGGGCCGTCTTTTCCTGGCCATTGCTTGGCTCGCCCCGTGGAGACGCCGCAAATTATGACCGTAAATGATTGGTCTCCTGACGGCTGTTTCTGCCTAGCCTTGTTTGGGGCAAACCCGCCGGTCTCTCGCCCACATCCGTTCGAAAAACAGTTGCCCCCGTTGGGCCGATAGACTGCCCTAACGACTGGGAAAAAAATAATGCTGCCAAAGGGTTAACGTAGGTTGCTATCAGACCGCGCTTGCTTACAGATCCCCGAGGATGATGCAAATGTTGCTGATGCTGTTTCATTAGTTTCGCCCCTAATTTCGCATGCGCAAGATGCAGTATTTCTTATCAAAAGATGACGATGCATAAATTAATTATGGAAGCTCAGTCTTCCCATTTTGGCACCAAACTTCATATGTGATGTGTATCTTAAGTTTGTCTTTGAGATGTTCTGAAAGGAAATATCTTGATAGGCTACGTACTTGAATTTTCAGAAAAATTATGAGTTGGTTGATGCATGTATCGGAACATATGGTTTTTAAAAATTCAAGAGTTTATTTTTCTCTAATAAGTGTCTAGGCACTTATTCAAACAATTTAAAAAAATTTCCTTAACGATATCATGTTTCGCTTACATCATAGTCACTGTAAGTGGCCTCATAAGAGGAATGAGTGCGAAAATTGGCCTGAAAGTTTTTGCCTCATCACACGAATTGACACCGGGTGCATTCCACGTAGTCCATGAACATTGTATTCATAAATTTATACAGCATCTATTACAGAAAGAACTACCCCAGTATTCACATGTGCTCCCTTTAAGAGAACCCATTGTAAGTATCTGCATACTGAGTAGTCTCCAAGTATACTCAGTGTGTGCTTAAGGTAAGGTTGAATATGGAGAATGCAAAAGAAAGTAATCGTGTGTGTGGGTATGTTATACAACTGGGAGCTGTTCTTATTTCAAGAGAATGTTTTCTGCAGAACGTCGTAATCGTAAACTCTAAGTTTCTAAAAGTGCTACATAAAAGCTAACGGCAGGGGACCAGCTTATTCGCTAGCGCTGCGTCAAATCAGTGGGGTTGTCCAAAGATGCTACTGCAAGAACCAAGTCCGGTTGCCAGAAGACCAGAGAGAGAAGGAGGAGAGGAGCTGTTAGGGTGGGTTGTGTTTAAGCGGGGAGAGAAATGGGAAGGACAGTGTATGAGCTGCGGTTGTTGTTGATACTAACTAAGTAAGTAAGTAAGTAAGTCAGAAATTTGTTAGCACGCCATGTGTCCTTCGGCAGAGCAAGGAATCGTAGTCAAATTGCTGCTATAGTTAATTGGCAGCCATCTATTGATTGTTCCACCAGTTACAGCACAGCAATATCGGTGGCTAGTGACGATGTCACATTGATTCCAAGGCCGCATATTTCCACGTGCTCTCGCCTTTCAATCAGATCTTTTTCTGAGCATCCGCTTGTCTGACTCAGCGTATCTTTCTGCCCCGTCAACCCAGCACCAATTCATCTTGAGCTTCCTTTTCCAATTTATCCTCCAATCCATCTCTGCTTTTTGTTTGATTGCTCTCTAAAGCAAATTTAAAACTTTTTCTCCATTTTGGTTTCACCGTTGTAAGAAGGCTTCGCTCACAGCCGCAGATCAATCACGCTCGTCAGACTATTGAAATAACCCTTCCAGAATTAAGGTGATTGAGTTCTGGCCGATTCGTGACAAGAACTGTCCTGTTTAACCTTTCTGTCTTGCCGGAACAATTCGGTGTATCTGAGTAATTAGATTCCAGGAAGTTTTGCAATTTCTTTAGTGATTTAATTAAGTCAAGAAGGATTAGAGTGATGCACCGAAATGTTCGTGACGATAGCAATGTGGTTGACTAAAATATTAACAGTATTGATCATCCTGTAGTAGTTGTTTTTGTTGTTGTAGTTTTGGAAATAGATGCAGTCAGTGTTGCTGCTGCTTCTAATGTTTGCTACTGCTGATGATGATGATGATGACGACGACGACGACGATGATGATGGCCATTGGTGGAACTGGATGGCTATTACAATGGCAGGTCATTGTATTCGTCATGAGTATCATGTTCTTCCTAATATCACAATTATCAGGATAGTATGTGTGATTTGAATTTTTGTCTTGCCTCAACAGGAAAACAAAAGCCTCAACAGTTGAACTGTAACCAATTTTATTGTTGGACTCTGAATTTTTAACACCCAATGAAAACTTACTGTTTTGCAGATTGCAATTACTATCTGGTCCTGAGGGCCTTGGCTGTCATGTTCCCTCCTGAGTTTAGGGAGAGGGTCCCCCTCAGTTCACATTTGCACACCTGTTGCTTTTTCTTTGCACTGGCCTTCTAAGCTCAGATGGCAGGAGGCATGGCTGGTATGGCTGTGCGAAGGTAGCTGTACTGTCGTGTTTTGCTTGTTTCCAGTACACTCATTCCGAAAGCAAATACTTGGCTTCAGGAGAACCTCGATATCTTCTTGGTCAAATGCGAAACGCTGGAAAAGAAGGTTACGGCAGTTGACGAGGTCACGGCTGATAACTGCATGTTTTTACCAAAGAATCACCATGCCATTTATGTCAAAGGCCTTAGGTAAATCTTTGAATATTTAACTTGTGACAGGTAACTGTAAATCTGTTAACAGAACATTTATGCTGCATTTGTTCAGTGGCTTTCAGTAGTACTTTGTACATGGTTTTTAATCAGGTGATAAAGACATTTGTTACAGTTTATTGAACATATCACAGTGTATTCCGCTGATGTTAAGTGTTCTTTGGCTCTAAGCGCCACCTCTTAAGATTACCAGTTCTTATTAATCCCAAATAAGAACTATTGTGTTACCATACCTATTGATATATTTGAACAGTATACCCTGCACCTTGTGGAGTCAGCATTTAAGCTTTGGCATTAACATACTCACTTTCGTCTTTGAAACATGTGAAAGGCAGCAGAGATTACATGTGGCATGTATCCAACTCACATCGTGATGAATTAGGAGGCAGGAAGCTAACTGGAGGGAAGAAATACACTTGAGTGGATTGTATTTGAGATCTTCTGTGCCATATTCCACTTTGATTGTATTCTAATTGCACGGTAAACTACATTATACATTTTTTGGTATTTGATTGCAGATTTCATTGTATGCTGGTACTGTTTATGTTCAGTTGTTGTTGTTGTAAGTGTGTAAAAATTTCTGTAGACTGTGGTTTGTCCATGTGACTGGGGTGAGGAAGGTCGCCCTGGAGAACATGGCCCCGACGGAGGTCGGCTACATGAACGTGATACCCAAGTGTCTTGACTCTTCTGGCAAATACCCCATCTACGAAACTCTGCCGGAAACCTATGCAGCCATCAACGCATATCTCACTGAGACGCCACTCGAAGGTAAAAGATTATCTTCTGGCCGGACAGGATTAAAAGATTGCAGATTATAAGGATCCTATTGTTGGGGCATGGTAGCATATTGGATAGAGCGCTTGCCTTGTAAAGCGGAGAGTACGGGTTTGAGCCTCCTCCAAGACTGTTACTATGTAGGGACTTTGAGCAAATCCTTTACTCACAATTGCTTGACGCCATCGATTGATGCTAAGTCATTAGATAGTGGCGCCTAATAAATGCAGATATAAGAATATTGTTATTGTTAATGTCGTTATTGTAGTTTTTGTTGTGGTTGCCTTTTAAAGGAAACCATTGTGTTCAGAACTCTTTGTCTATGGCTGTTTATAAATTAATGATCAGCAGGGAGTGATCCGCTAAATGCAAATGGACTAGTCCTGCTTTGCTGATGCAGTCATTCTGCCTCAAGACTACTCTGTTTGAAGAGGTGCTATATATCTGAATTATTGTAATGATTATAGATATTTTTTATTCTTGTTATTTTTGTCTATATTAAGCATATCTATCTAAGTGATAAAGTGTCAATTTATGGCATTGCACACTTGTGTGGAAGGACTTGCTTAAGGTCCCTACAGAGTAGTAATCTCAGGAAGGTTCACTGTACCTGCGTACTCCACATGCAAGGCAAGCACTCAACAGATGCCAGTGAATGAAATGAAATGATAGCCGTTTTATGTGCAGCTGGGAGCACCACTAACGAGGTGCAATGGCGCTAGATAAACCTCCAATGACGTCACACTACTACCGAAGCCTTTGAAGTTAAAGATTCAGTAGAGAAGTAGAAATTGTTTCCTAGGGCGAATCGTAACCATAGAAACCGTTCCGCTGAAGCTACCAAAGAAACACTGGACCAGCCTTGAGATCAACCCCGATCAGACGTTCTTCCCTGACGACTACCTCAGGCACGTCCTCTACATCACACGCATCTACTTCCGATACGGTGACCCAGAAACCGAGCTCATCGGTAGGCACCCACAACCACACTGTTGGCTAATCACACCAGTGATGGTGCTTGTGTGATGGTGCTAGTGGTTGCTGTGGTGGGATGGTGCTGGTGATGGCTATGGTGGTGATGGTAGTGTTGCTGGTAATGATGGCATTTACGATGATGATGGTGGTGGTGGTGGTGGTGAGGATGAGGTGATGATGATGATGATCTTGATGATGATTATGATGATGATGATGATGATGATGATGATGATGAGATGATGATGACGATGATGCCTTACTCTTCAGGTGCCCAAGATTTCCTTCCAGACTTTGAGAGGACCTCTCGCTGGTACAACGTCTATCGCATCTATCCAAAGTATGGTCCACTGGTCTCGGCAATGCACAAAGTTAAGGAGTGGATGCACAATGCAAGAGTAAGCTTCTCTGATTGCTGCACCTTTTCTAGGACATTTAGCAGTTTAGCAGTTGTAGTAGTCTCTTTCTTGCTTCAGCGAAGTGAACTAGCTCTTTCTAAGTCATTGTGTTTTGCGTATTCAGCATCTTTTAAATTCCTTTACTTGCATTACTGGTACTTATGAATGAATGAATGAACCTGCTAATTCATTCTCTTTTGAAGAACTGGGCGTTATGTTGAACAGTTGGGTATGTACCCTGACAGCCATGTTCGTTGTGTTGTCGAACCATGTTCATCCAGCTTCTCATCCATACGTCCCTCTGTCTGTCCAGCCATCCATCCATCCATTCATTCATCCTTCCAGCCTTCATTCCATCTGTCCGTCTATTCGTCCCTCAGTCAATCCATCCATCTCTCTGTCGATTCCTTAATCTGGCTATTCATCCCTCCGTCAATCTTTCCGTCCAGCCATATGACTGTTTTTCCATCTATCCACCGATCCATCCATCCAGCCAGCCAGCTATCTGTTCATCTGTCCAGCCATTAATCCTGACGTGTAGAGCAAGAGTGGGGGGTGGGGGGGCTTGCGGAGTAGATGATCTCCAGGACAAGTTATCTTCAGCTGACAGAGCGTAGAACGCATGGCTTCAAAACTGATACCATGACAGACGAGTCAGTGCAGAACGAGAAGTTGTTTCTAGAAAGCTTTTAACCTTGAGTCGTTGCAGACTCTTAATTCATCTCTCCCGATGTCCTCGTCCACCGTAACTGGTTTTCTGGTCTAGCTGACTTTTATGATCTTGACTGGATCAATGGAACGGATTGTGATATATGAGCTTGGGGTTCACTTTGAAGCAACAATCCATTGTTTTGTGTTGGCAGTGAACTACAAATGTCACCTGATTATAAGAGTATTATCTCAACTTAATGGCTTAGTATGCTAAATGTTGGAGGATAGTGGTTTGAAATGAGGCCAGTGTGATTTTTTTCTTTCCATCCCTCTAACATTTTGCACAAAATTTATCATAAATGTACCTGTTTTATTGAGAAATGTTAGGTTACCATGTTTAGTGCCTCTAGGAGATTGGTTGATTGGACAGATCCTTTCCTGACTGTAAACGGATGTTTGTTAGTTTATTATAACTTTCAAAGAAATATGAATATGTTTTTGCAAAAGTGAAATCTTGAAAATTGTTTTTATATCTTTCATGGTTTTATGTCTTTTCCCCTATATTTGCCATGCAAACTTTTATGTTTCCAAAAACAACAGCTGCAAGATAAACAGTTTCCTCGGTGCCGCCTGAAGTAATCTGATATTTGGTAGGCCTACCCTATGATTATGATTGTGAGGCTGTTTAGGAGCAGTTTAACTAAACCATGTATGGATTCCTTTCAGCCATTTGGTTTGAATTTTGGTTCTGGAAAGCCTAGGCTACACCAGTTTGCTTGAAAGCTGGCTGCTTAGTGATTGCTTTATAATTATTCCTGTTTTGTAATTTAAGCCCCACTCAGGTAAGTACCGGTACTACAGAGCCTTTGCATACAATGTTTGTTTACCAATGACATTTGAAAATAAATTGTTGACAGTGTTTTTGCACTGTTGGGTCGGGAGTGACATCGTGGCATTTCAATGACATTACATTACAAATCAGAGCACATTAAAGTAAATTACCGGTACATTACCATTTGTCGAATTGGTGCATCTGTTTTCCAGAGTCCTGCATACTGGGATTTATATTTGCTGGCTGCATCTTGTGGTCCGTGTATAATGTGTTCATATTCCACTGCCTTTGTGTCAGTCATAGGGACAACATATTGGCCACTTCCAAGCCCAGCTTGGTCTGTCCTATGTCGACACAAAGGAATCGATATTGCTCGCTAAATAAAAAAGTACTGAGAGCACGAGCAAAAGAAGTAACATGGAACAAAAATTGACTTGTTAAACGAAATCAAGTTTTATAATGAAAGCAGTTTTAAGTGGAAACGTTGAGCTCTTCCTTTTGCAACTTATGGTTTTGTATCTTTCTTTCTCATGTTGCATTCTCCATCTTCCATTTTACTCCAGTTACTTAAAACAATGCTGAAACTATCTTGAAAATCAGACAAAAGAAACAGTATAGAATGACATAAGACTAGTATGACTCATGTATAAGCATCTGTTTTTCAAATAAGTGTCCTGATTGTGTTTCTAAAGCTTTGTTTATTGTTAAACTTTTAGCACATAGCAGTCACCAACATACAAACTCTGGAAGCTGTTTATAGGAAGCATCCAGGTATACATCAAAACTTATTCCTTAAGGACTAAAATTTGTCAGCCGTTATGCAATTATTATTGCTAATATTATTGTTGTTGTTTTGCAATGTTGTTACTTTAGTTTGACAGAAACTAATTACTTTGCTGCTGCTGCTGCTACTGTTCAATCAATCAATCAGGCAGTCATGTCTTTAATTGAACACCAAAGTTAATAGGTGCAATATGTTGAATCTAAATAAAGAATGCTAGACAGGGTCTGTTGTCCACAGTGCTCTCTCTGAGGAGCATTTTTTTGCTTAGAGAAACCAAAAATATAATTATAATAATATAAAATAGTATAATATAAAAACGTAACAATGATAGGATGAGAACATATAATTAATGATGGTGAAATGACTGAGGTTCGTTATTTCGCAGCCAACGTTCACACCGGAGTCAATTTTGTCGAGAAGGTTGAAAGCTGTCCGATGATACGATTCATTCGGGTGACGTATGTGCGGCCGACGGAGGAAACGGAAGAATCCCGTTCCTTCTATACTCCACCTTCTGGTTTCAGTTACAAGACGTTCCTACCCGCACCAGTCAAGGTCGGCATGTGCAGCGGGTCACCAGTGTACGAGAATCTCATGTCAACCTGTGAACGCTCAAAAATGTGGCTGAGATGTGTAGGTAAGAGAGGAAACATCTTGACATTTAGTCTTTTTAACCTAGGTTGTTCATTTTCCAGAAGTTTCATGTCCAAACTTCAAACTGATGTAGATCCTGTGAATTGTATTACTGCAGAAGTTTATTACTTGAAGTGGCCTACATTATTAGCATTTGAGAAATTCCTAAGATTTTACATTACTTTCAGTTACACTGAGTAACAGCAAATGCATACCTCCCCCTGGCAGACTAGATGTAACTTGTCTTGCCCTTGCTTATGTAGAATGGAAGGATAATCGGCCGTTTCTAGTCTTTGGGAGATTCTCTCCATCTGCCAGCTCTCCTGTATCTATCCATTGAGCCAGTAATAATTACACTCCACCTTCTTGGCTTAGCAGCTACATCTCCATCTGCGCTGTAAATGTACTTGCAAATTTGTGTAGCACCTGTTCAAGTGTTATTCTTCTTCCTTTATTCTTTTAAGTGCACAGACATTCACTGCAACTTTGACTCAGAAGGAGCTTCCTGATCAGTATCCTTGTGCAAGTGCATGCATAAATGTAAATGTACACGTTTTTCTATAGCGACCATATGGCCTTGACCCTGCTCATTTTTCAATGAATTAATCAAGCGAGATCCTTCACCACCGCTGCCCGTTTGAATGGGCGTCACACCATTTAAGGTCCCCGTGTACGGACCATACTAGCCTGAGATTTAAATCTCTGAACTGCACCACGATGGGTACACAAACCCACATCTTCAAGCTCTCATGCTGCAATGCCCCTTGACAAATGCTTTAACCAATGTAGCTATCCAGGCTAGCATACACGTTGGTTATATCAGGTAATGGGCTATTATATAGAGCCTTTAAAGAATCTGTCTCAGTTGCTGGTGGCCTCTTTTTTAATGGTTTCTCATTAGATGCCACTGATGACTGTTGCAGAGAGGAGAATCATAAGTGTTGAAACATTCTATCATCCTCTGTACCGAGTCTGGCACCAGCAAGATGGCTGTGAGACGACCGTGATGCAGGGCGAATGGACAGCTGCTAATCGAAATGACAAACAGCACAAAAGCAGACGAAAGCTCGTTCACGTCATTCGGTGAGAAACCAAAGCAACACGCCATCTGGGGATCGCTGTCTGTTGATTTAGTCTGTGGCCGAATGAATGATTTAGCGTGGGAATCAAAATGTGGTCATCGTTTGATTCAGTGTAGCAAACAAATTATATCCGTGGATCATTCAGTATAAGAATAAAAATCGAATCAGAATGGCATCAGCATATGATTCAGCATAGGAATCAAAATATAGCTCAATAATAGACTTATTTCACTTAATGTTTTAGAAGTAGATTCTAATGGCATATAGTGTCTTTGATTGCTATATTTAGATTCCTTGGGCCAGTTGCTTTTGTAAAGTAACAGTGAAATCAGATCTGATACTAATGCAACCTGCGACAAAATTAACAAATCCTTAATTCAGAAAGGTTGAAAACAATTGTCAGAAAAAATTTAATGTTTAGCAGTAACTGCTAATTTTGCCATCTGTCACAAATTTGTCCACGGGTATTACACAACTTACAGTGCCATCTTTGCAGTATGGTTGAAGATTACAGTAAGCTTATGGCAACCATCTGTGTAAAATAACTGGCACAGCCCACACACCAAGGTAACCCGCAGAGGGGTGTGGGGTTTTGTAAATCTTATATAACCCGCAGGCTATATGCGTGAAAATACGGAAGTCTGCCTGAATCATCATCCTATTCATTATGAACATCATGCAAAGAACTGATTATTTAGGTTTAATTATTTAAAGGCATACTATTCAGGAAATTATTAAAATATTTTGTGATTGAATAATTGTGATTTGATGTTATATCTATAATGAATTTGCTCACAAATAAGTGTGAATAGGTATGGAGAAAGTAGATTATGATGTGGTTTGGTGTGTTTTAGGGTAGCACAGTGGGTCGTGGTATAGTTGTAGTATATGTGAGCCTAAATGCTCTGTCAAAGAGCTGTTGGCATCTTCTAAAAACTGCTTTCCGTCATGCCACAGATTACCCTGGAGTGCGGACCACAGTTTTAAGAACCACTGCATCATGGGTTTTTATTTCATAGCGTGGAGAAGGTATTCGGCAGTAAGGTTTAGTGCTGTGGCAAAGCATATTACATACAGTGAACGGATACATCGTGTTTTTTCCTGTGTGGGACCGTCTCTCTGGAACAGTGTGCCCCATAAGTTCGAACTTTTGCTCCCCATAACAGCCCAGGAAACGTTCTCGGCCATCTTAAGACATACCTTTTGGGAACTTCTAGATTCCCATTCTGTAGCACCTTTGTGAGGTTCTTAAAGCATACTATACAAGTGCTTGGATACATACATACATACAGAGTGTTGTATAAGCTGATGTGATGTTTTAGAGCTGGCTGGTTTCTTTGTTTTGTCTAGAGTTTTCCTAGATGGTGATTACACAGAGCCACCCCTTCATCTCCTGCCTCCGACTCCAATGGTAGAGGAAGTTAACGACTGCAAGTGCGTCATAATGTGACACGATCAAGTGACCTGATCACAGGACCGCGTTACCTTAAACGGAAGAGAGATGAAATAAATGCCTGTGATCTCTCTGTCAGTATGCCAAAGATAGCAGTTCATTGTTGAGAGTCTGATCATCTTTCCAGACTGCTCCTGCTGACCGGTGTTTGACTGAGAAGTTACTTGCTGCACTTCCATCGTGTTTTGCATCTCAGATTGCTGTTTCAGTAGTTTTAATTCTGCCTTTTTCCCAGGAACATTTACTGTTCATTAATGTTATGATCTGAATATTACCCTAAAATCTATGTGCTTTGTTCTAAGAGATGACAGACATCCTTTTGTTTTGTCCCTTCACATAGTTTTTCTTTCTCCTGCTTTTCCTTCAAGAAAACTGGTTCTAGGTGCAAATTAATTTGCTTTACCCTTTAATAAAACTTGACAAGATATGAAACCAAGTATTTCATACAAAGAAAATAAGACTAATTCCTCTGGCTAAAACAGAGGTGTGCAAAAGGTATAAGTCATGTTAGTGGCGCTGTTTCTTGAATTCGAGTAGTAAAAACATGTAATAAAACAATTGCAATCATTGTGTGATTAATGATCATGATGATTTGTTAACATTATTGATTATAACTGAGAGCATTTTGTATGCGAATTCATTAGAGGCCTGTTGAGATATAAGCAATACAGTTGGGATGGACGTTCTCTGATGCAAAAGTGTGATTAGAACTGTTGTTGATTGAGTGGTTACTACTACTGTCTGTTGACTTTGTTATCTTTGTCTTCTTTTTATTGCCTAGTGTTTCAGCGTAATCTGTACAATACACAAGAGATTAAAATTGCTCATTTGGATCGTTGAAGAAAAGTTTAGATTAAAGCCTAGATATGAAGATTAAAAGAATTGATAACATCCTGACATGACTGGTTAATGAACAGAACACTGGGAACTAATGACTTACTTGTAGACATGATTGAGATCAAGTAAGAATTTGATATATTAAGATAATTTTGCTAATCATAGAAGCATCAGTTTTAGTAAGTGCACTCTGATTTTCATGTTAACCTGGAATAACATTTTTTAATTTTAAGAATGATTTTATTCTAATTAAATTAATTTCAAGTGCTCACTGTTTAGCTGAATTTATTCCACTCTGTATCCATATTTAAACTAATTTAAAGGGTCACATGATTCATAGGACCACTGTACATGATTTTAGCCAAGTTAGTGCACTTGTGTATACTACTTTGCAGCTCCATTTTATACTTTCTTTCCACACCATTTCAGACACACTGCCAGTAACGAAGTTATATAATTGTTGATCACAGGACAGAAATTTGCCCCAGATATGATGTTGCAGTTGCAGTCTTGCCCCAGACCTCAGTGTGAGATTGGCATCACTGTTCTTATGAATGAAAGAATGTTATAAATGCACGGATCAATAATAATTATTTGCTCATGGGACAAATACGTTGTACATTTTGCTCTTCCGGTGTTTTTCGTGCAGATGTGTGATGTGGAAGTTTTTCTTACTAGCTTCATGCTCCTGACTCTTATTTTACTGCAAGAAACCCGTTTCGGGAGTACAGTAAAAGCTCAATAACATGACGAGAGCTGGAGCAAACCCTTGTGTCCAACTATATAGAGATTTCACTGTAGTAAAGCAATTTCTTTTTTGCAAGCAGTTTATTTAAGATTTTCGATGTACATTGTGTTTGGATTTGCGATGATAAGTACAAAGTAGCAGCCCTTATTAGCAGTTACTGAGTTCTTTCTGGCTACTTTAGATACTTTACTTTCCAAATAACCTTTGCAAAGAATTCAGGGTATTCAGGCACTCTAGTTGCTCAGAGTTTCACTATCTTCCGATATATCAGAACTTTGTTGTAATGCACATCTTTATCAGTAGAAAAATTCTCATTTAACTCAGGAACATGGATCCCAAATTCAATCCAGCTTTATTACTTAGGCCTTATAACACTGTGTACAGCCACATTATAGTTGAAAGAGCTCCCTAAGCATGGGCGCCTGCACAGAGGCAAGATAAGGCACTTGCCCCTCATGGAATTTATTCTGAACGTTTCTGGCCCGCATCATTCCAGACGACGTATCCAAATTTTTATGTTTTGCTCCTCCTGTAGAAATTTTGGTGAGCACCCGTGTTCCCCAGACAAAGTTTTTACAGGCTGTTTCACTGAACTTTCAGAAATAAACTCGACACAGTATCTGGTTTAGTCTAAAATTTACAGTTCTTTCCTCATGTAATAATAATATATTAATATATTAATTATGTTATTAATATATATTATTTATTAATATATAAATTGTATAATCTTTTAAGACATCGATGATTGCCTAGCATGTGACTCAACATGCTTTATCAGTTGTTGTGTTGCATGATAGTAGAGTATTTTCTTTGGCTTTCTAAGTTCACCATCAGCTGATAGAATAGCTTAAAGAGATTACTTCCATTTACAGAACACCACAGAAATGATAAAATAATTGTGATATGGATATTTAACGATTTGCAACTAATATTTCATCACCTTCTGTAAACAACTGTTTCAAGTTTTGTCTTCTTACCTATTTTTTATTTTTGTTTCTTCATACCCTAGAGTTTTTTATTATTATTATTATTATCATTGTCATTATCATCATCATTATTAGTATTATTGATTCTGCAAACAAAATTTGTAATACTCGTTTGTCATAAAATTTTCTAGATTTCCAAAGCAGCACATAGCTCATAGATCAGAAAATGTAAGTTAATTCAAATTATATGTACAAAAGTGAGTGTTGCCAATGTTATACGTAAGAAAATCTTACTGGGTATTCACCACATACAAAAGGAAACATTTCTTTGTTCTCTAGAAGGTCTGATTGGCAGCAAAATGTTTAGAATCGATTCAGTTATATTTATTTGTATTTATTTCTGTCAGAAATGCATAATTTTCAAATTGATTCGAATTCTTTGATTTCTTCATGTCGGCCGGTTGCAAGCAAGAGTTCTCTTGATGGATTTTAGAATTGCCAATAGTTTTATGCTAAGCAGCCTAGGTTTTTGTATGTGTTGTGTTTATATGATGTTTATTAGGTTGAATGTATCAAAATATTTGAATTCTTACAATGAAGGCACCATTCTAAATGAATGTATTCTTGGATATCTTTTTTCAGATTCATTTCCATTCAGAATAAATAGCAAGGAAATGTTTATGAATACACTACAGACCCTGCTGCAGTCAGTCTGCATAGCATGCACAGTTTCTAAGAGAGTTTTTATCAGAATTGTAGCAGAGTCAAGTGAATTTCCATCAGTTCTGAAGTTCAGTTTTTTTTAAATCAGGGGAGGCACAAAGTGAGGCACAAGTTTACAACTGCTGGATAAATTATGTGATTAAATATGTCAAGATGAGATCTGTTTTTTTTACACAGATGGAACACACTTTCTTTAATTGCTTTTGGATATTATTGTTTCATCAAAGTTTGGCTTGGGGCAGAGGTACATAAAGCCACTCTTGCAAAATCACATGGGGCATGAATATCATGCCAGTCCTGCCTTATGCTGAAGGCAATGCTGGCATGCTCTTCTAACCTCTGAAAAAGTGAATATATATATATATATATATATATATATTGTTTTATAAAAACAAATCAATTTTATATGTAAATGAAACAACTGAGCACACTGATGAAATCTAATCTAATCTAATGACTGATATAATACCATTATCATAAAGCACAAGGCATCAGTCGATGGTCGCTTCAAGTGAAATCATAATCAAAATCATAATCCATTGAAGAAATGAGATTGAATTCCAAAAATTAATATGCAATGCTCTCTAGTAAGAGGCAGTAAAAGAAAGTGCTACTAGTTAGTAAATTGGCCTAGTAGCAGTTTTTTTAGAACAAATTTTAAGAAGCAATGATCAATCTTGTTTTTGAATAATTAAAATGGTGTGTTCGTGTTCATTCTGCTGTGTATCATATTACGGTCGCTATAGAAAAACATGCACATTTACGTTTCCGTTGAGAGGCGAGAACCGTTATATGTAGCAGAGAACCAGACATGCAAACAACAGAAGAGCTAGGAACCAGCCAATACTCGGGTATGTGGTTTCCGGTGAGGGATTGTGATGCTGCTGACGGACCGCGATGTAAATAACTCTTAAAATGTGTTAAACGTTTTATTTTTATATAAATGAGTATTTCTATAATTTCTTGCGTGTCGTTAGTATTTTTCCTTAATGACATGACAAGCGGTTATGGTCGTCATTCCGTCAATCCGGGCTACCGTCCTATGGGACTGCGTGGCGGTGGGAGATGTGCTCGGCGCCGCGGATCGGGTGGAGAAGAACTGCCGGAGAACACGACTGTGTACGTTTTCGACGATGAGGAACTATCCGAAGATGAAATTCGCAACGAGGATATGATCGAACTTTTGACAAGAAATCGACATTCGCGGGCGACAAGATCGGAGGAAGATTCAATGGTTACGTGGGTTGAAATCTCGGCGAAAGAAGGAGATACATTAACAAATATCGCTCTGAAATACAGTTGTAAAGTACGCAGATGTCGCCTATCGTTCTGTAATTTCTTGTTTGATTCAAAATAGCATCAGAACATACGTCTGGATTCCAAGAAAGGCGGCCTAAAACAACCAATTGTACATATTTGAGTGCCTTCAATAATTACGTGTAGGATCAGTGGGGGTATCCACACAATAATGCATAGTGTTGCATGTTTTTATCAGCTATGCTTATTGTCAAAGTCTTAGTCCTATGGTTGATAGGTATTATGATTGTAGCTCAGGCCTGACAGGCATAATTTTACAGCTGGCTGGCCAACATTTGCGTAATGGTTAACAGTGCAATGCTAATTTCACATGCTGCATTAGGATTTCAATCCTGTATCCATCTGCATTACTATTTGGCCACCATGCCAACTGATATAGCTTTCAGATGAATTTAATTTCCTCAAGGTTTGTTTAAGGGGATCTAAGATTTTCTGTAGGACTCAACAACAGTTTTTTTCTTTGTCTGATCTAATCTAATCTAATCATTTTGTAAAGACAAACTTGTTGTTAATGGTCTCTGATATCAGTAAGCGTAATCCCGAGATTTCTACAGCGCCCAAGCTTATTCACAGGCGCTCAGTCAAAACAAACTCGATAGGCAAAAGTGTTCGGTTCCAGGTCAAGATCCAAATGCTTGAGTGCTGTGATACCTGAGACTAGCTAGTGATGCTAGCAAGAAGTGCCTGTGAGAGGTATTGAAGAGGTATGGAAGTACGTGAGGTACAGTACATGGTACCATAAATAAAACTGTTCCGTTAGATACTTACATATTATCCTCGGTTTACTTTTTTATTTTATTTAAAGCACTTATAATGCATGCAAGGTCAGTAAATCTATATCTGTGGTGTGGATATTATTAATATTATCTGCATGTGATTTCTGCTTTTAAGGAACATCAGAGAGTAATTAAATAATAAAGAGTTTAAATTAAGCAACTTACCAGTGTTTAAATATTGTGTTTGTCAGGACTGGTCATAAGCTGGTCTCCATGGCGCAGCTTTCGCTGGGCGCTGTAGAAATCTTGGAATTACGACCCACAGGTTTACTTTGCCCCAAGTAAAGCTATCTTTTGTCCCAGGTGAATAGTCATTCCATAACAACAGATTCAGCACAGTTGGAGAGGTTCAGCACTACTAAGAGGCTCTTCAGAGCCTTTGGAAAGGTTACAGGTGCTATATAAATGATCAGGTCATATATGCATTTGGTTACTTTGTTTGGCGCTTGTACGAAGTGGTTGAAATAAATGAAATCCAATATGATTGGTCCAGATTAATGGTAACAATGAATGCACAGTCAGAGCTAATGAATGAACTTGGTTATTTTATGGTGGACAATTTCTTTTAGGTAGCAGACTTAAAGCGCTTGAACAAACTAATCAATGACCAGGATTTCTACAGCCTTAAAAGGATCCGTGTTCCTGTAATACGGCATGGAGTCTTGGAAGAACGAATTCAAATGGAAGATAAAGAATCTGCTCACAATGGTATTTCATGAGTTTCACCAAATCGCTAAAGTCTTCTTTGGTTGCTTGATTGCTGTGATACTTGAGTCTGGTTGGGCTTGTTTCTAACTTTTTCAGGTGTAAGCAGTCTGGTGCTTTCCACTTGGCTTGCACTGATGTAAATTTTTTGATACTTCAAAATTCTTGAATCTGTTCATTCTGGTGAGTCTCTGATGTCTTTCTTATCTTGATTTAATGACTTACCTGTTTCAGTATGCATATCCTTCTTAGTTTGCCTCTTTGGATCTTTGACTGACCTGTACTGTGGAGTCGTGTTGGTGTGCCGTCAACTGATGCTTTTTGCATTATTATAATGACACTGTGGAGGCTATAAATTCAAATTAGGTTTGATTGCAAAGTACAGTTTAATCTCCTGTCTTGTTATTTTGCATTGTCCTCTGATGAGATGACCATTATGGCCTGCATTTAGATCTCTGCTTGGGTGAAAGATGCTGTGCTTTGTGATTCATGTTTTGAAAACCTTCCCTTTCAAGAAGTGCTTCTGATATCTAAGTAGAGAGGCATGTAAATATATTAGTTACACCGTGATTGCAAATGTAACAGAATCAGTACTATCACAGATGATCTTCTCACCAATTTTTGCATTTGATGCATTTGTTAAATTTACAGATTCTACCAACTTTTGCATTGAATCAAACGAGAGCCGCCTTCTCGACAGTGAGTCACTTGCGTCTCTCTCCTTGTCATCTCAAAATTCTCAGGGACACCAGGCTCAACAGCTGCTTCTTCGCTATGACCAAGACATTCAGAATGCTGTGAATTCAACAAGACTTGAGCACTCCAATGCAGAGGCTGTCCTGCGACCCCCTCTCAGCCGCCAGATCAGCAAAACACTGAGCTGGAGAACAGTGCTGATGTTTTTTGTAATGTTTTGTGTCATTATTCCGATTGTCGGTGGGCTTTATGTTATTTTGAAACATTTCCTGGGATATTAGTGAGTTGTGTCATTTCCAAGTGTTTTGCTATGTGCTGGGGTAGCTTTTTGTGACATCACAGACATTGTGGATCAGATCTCTGTTTAACTGATCTGGGATCAAAGATACAAGGCCCAAGTTAATCTTGCCAGTGAAGGTCACTCGTTTGCCAAACGAGCTTTACTCGTCGAGTTTCATATGGTTGACTGTAGCAGGTTTAAATTTAAAACATTATCTGTGATGTAGCAGGCGCATTCTAGTATAGCTGGCAGACAAAACTGTTGGGATGAACAAAGCCGTTGATTTGAATTTAATATTTGATGGATGAAAGTCGTGCAATTGCATTCAGTTTTTTCAGATAAGTGGCCAATAATACTAGTGGTAATTATTATTTAATTCCTGAGAAATATAGACTGTTTGCTTTTTACCACAACTTTGTCCAATCGAGTGATTTGCCTAACTTTTATTCCTTCAAAATTTTTGTACCTTGTTCCTGAGCACAGTGCTTGCTTGATCAAAGTTCAAATCTGGGCTAACCAAAATGATGAGATCATTATCCTTACAAGTTCAGATCATCAACCGTCATTGATGTGATGCGTTTTACAGTATGATCTGAGCTTAGACTGAAAAACAGGCTTTGACTAGAGATCAGATTTTGATCAATGTTGGCTCAGCTGGACTTTAGACAACTAAAACTTAAGCCCACCCCAAAAAAAATTTTGGTGCTTGAGCAACACAGTTCATTTTGCTGCATAAAGGAAATTGGCATGTGAGTTGTTGAACAGCTGTCCTCTTTTGGCCAATCAATTTACAGTACTTCAAAGTGGAGGGGAAGGAGTTGGCTGATTGGGTCCCCAATAATTGAGGTAAGTTTATGTCATGTCTTGTGTAGATTTCTGCTGATATGCTTGGCTGCCTCTGCTATTCTTTAGAAAGATCTGTTTATTGGTTGATTCTACTTGAGTTTTGTAAAGTATAGTCACTTGACTGGATTTTAAGGCTTGTCTTTCTTCATTTGAGCTGACACACTCAATCGACTTTTTTGTTTGTGTGCGTGTTAGCCCACTGGCACATACCAGTTACATCTTGTTTGTCAGGGGAACATGTTTAAAGACACTTTGCAAACACATTACAAAACCACATTGTCCAGACTGAATGCAGAATACAGATGTGACATACAATGTTGCATACTTGCATACCCCTTATGTACCAGTAGTATTGAATATAGGCAAGATTATGGACCGCAGTAGTGAAATTCATTCTTGACATTAAAATCATGCAATGTTGTTATTACAGTGAGAGGCCCCTTTAGTGGCACGTTATGAGTGTGCAGTTTATTTACTGGTATAGCATAAAGCAAGAGTGAGAATCTTACCATGAATTCACTTGCACCCTCATGTCTGAAACTGAGTTACTTAGGATTTTTGATTATCCCATCAGAACATCATTAGGAGTGAATTTATGCAAAGATTGTTCAGTGGTGGTTTTTTGCCTTACCTGCTTCAAAGTTGTTATATATTTGGCACCAGTACTTTAGTCAATTTATGTATGGTGCCAGTATTTTAGGTATTGTATACTTGTATAGTTGGTACCAGTAATTCAGCTGCAGATGGAAGAGAAATCTAGCAGATATTAAACCAACATATGTATTCTGAAATATTATAATCAATAAATTTTCAGTGTTAAATTGTTAATAATTTGGTTTTTATTACAAATTTTAAGCCAAGAATCCGTAGGCTAGGATACAAAATTTGGTTGAAGAGACGTTTGATCTGGAATTGCTCATCTGAATTAATATCTGGTTCAGTAAGGACATGAAAAATGCAGATTGTTTCTATTAGCATTGTTTATGTTAATAATAATAATTTTATTTATATTTTTAATATTATTACTGATTCCTTGATTGTTGAATAGACCTATTGTCTTCAAATTATTAGTCAGTAGGGTCAGGGAAGTAGAAACCTTTCTTTAACTTGGAATTTCATCTGGTGCTTCTACATGCATAACAACCTGTTTCTGTTCTTCAAATCTGTCGTCAACATTTCTTACATGTATTGAATTTTTAAGGGATAGTATATGGATTTTGCACTCCACTGCTGCACCTTACTGTACAGTAACCTGTGTTTTGCATACTGTTTCAAGCCATAGTGCTTTTGTAAATATGTAAGGTTGGTAATGTAAGGTACTGAGTAGTACAACCCACCATTACGCTATCAACTGGTGTGCTTGCTTTACCAAATGCCAAATTCTTCCTAGTTGGTTAGTTTTCTAGATGATCAATACAGCATCTTTTAAGCACCTTATAGCATCTTTTTTCCTCACAAAATGCTGCCTGTGCTAACCGAAATGATGTCGAATTTGGTCGAATAGAAGTGACAGTAAAAAAGATCAAATAGTTCATCAAAAGCTTCTTTTTGTAAGGGCCTCATTACGTTGCACTGCTGGCTATAAATCATTTCAGTTTGAAGCTTGAGCGGCAAGTGGTAATAATCTGGCCTTTTGCTACTTGGCTTAGGTTTAAATGTCATGTGGTGCAGCGCTTGACCATTGCATTGTACAGCTTTAGGAAAAGATTGCCCAGTTTTAGAACTGTTTTGCCACTTGACGCATGTATGTATTTACCGGTATTATGATTATGGTTACCCTTAACTGTAGGCTGCTGAGAATTATTACTAGGTGATCAAAGTTATGGTAATTATGTACTTACTCAAACTTATGTCATAAATTTGGCAGCCTGTAAATAGCTGTTAGATTCTAATGAGCAAGAATCTGAGTTTTTTGTGATGTTGTAAACCTACTGGTATCGCTGTTTGCTCATTCTCTCCTTTGCAGTTTGTGTAATATTGACGTGTTCAGTGAGCCAGAGGTTTTCAAGTGCATAGTTGCCGTTAAAGATGGAACTGTTGTTTTAGAGTTTGGTTATGGAAATTCATTATTTCCAAGTCTACCTGTAAATAACTGTTAAATTACGATGCATTTAGTTACATGGCTTAATTGATAATTAACTCTTAGGTAAATTAATGTGAAGAATCATAGTTTATGAATGAGTGTCAGAACAAACAATGTAAAAAACGTCTTTAAAAAAGCTGATTTTAAATGGTGGGATGTTTCAGGTGTTGCTGTTGGGATCAGTTCCTGCAGATGCTCATTAGACATTATGTGTGGGGCACGGTGGCCGATTGAATGGAGCGCTGAGCTTGTAATAGTGGATTCAAGCCTCACCTGAGACAGTTACTGCGTAGGAACCTTGAGCAAGTCTTTTGCTCGCAGTTGCTCAGCACTATAGATGTATGCTTAGTCACTAGATAGTGGCACTTAATCAATGCAGAAAAAACATGGATTGGGTTTTCGTGACTCTTACCGATTCTGACCCAATCTAAGCTTCTAAATAGGTTCTGTCGTGGTTGAATAAATTGGTGGGTTAGTGTTTTTGGGTGCAGAAGAGACCGGTTGGCTTTATTACTAATTATGTTCGTGTTTTACTCCAAGGCTGCTGTGGTCTGATTTCACTGGACAATGAAGATTTTTCTTCCTGCACGCTTTCGCATTTTCTGTCTACAATTATGTTGCTCACAAAGTAAGCTGTTTTGTTTAGTCCAGGCATGCTTGGGCATGCACTCAGTGCTGGTTGCACAATGTGCAGTGGAAATGCTAAGGCCTGTGCCTGAAATGTTGTCTGATTTCCAGTGCATTTTAATTGCACATTTATTTGTTGCATTCAAATGAGTTTGAGTTGCCCTGATGTCAGAATTCTTTCAGAAGAATCTGTTCTTAAGTAGGGAAGATCTAACATATACAAGGCATCAACAGAACAAGAACAAGACTGGCAGAAATCGGGAAATTCAGCAAGTACTTGGCCTATGCCTATTGTACAATCTCTTGTTAAACCCCATAGAAAATATCTGCCAATCTGTAAGAAGGTAAAGTGTGTTTATGTATAATATGTAAAAACAATGTTTATTATATAATGTACGATATATATGTGTATATATGTATAAATATATTTTCCCTGTGCATATAGGGCCATATCTTGTATATGCTTTAGACATAATATATGATGTACCAAAACTGTTTAAATACAGTATTTATGCTTAGACCTCTGTAAAGGGATGCCTACATGGTTAAATATTCCTGCTATGTATGTTTATTTGTGTGCAGGCATCCAGTTGTTTGAATAAACATCTGATATACAGAGTTGATGAATCTGAGTATCTTTCTTATGGTCTCTTAGTGATCTGCAGACATCACAAATATTAATATGCATGATGTATGTGACATTGTGGTGATCTTGTGCAAACCAATCAGACATTTCTGGATTGTGGAGCACCGTCGATGATGCTAATGGTGCTTGGAAATGGACACAGTGACGTCACCATACATTGACTCCTCTGATGTCACAGTATGTTGACTCCATTGACATCACTACATTGGCTCCATTGACGTCAGAATAAATTGACTTTGTTGACATCACAATGGCAGTCTTTATCTCAAAATTCATTATCTCAGTAATTTACTTGATTAACAGGAGTTTGCCAGTTACGTATTATGTGTGGGACTTCATGATTTTTGAGAAATTCTAGCTTTGTAATTCTGGATATGTTAAGTATGCATTCTACTGTACTTGATTTCCCTGTGTGGGGTGTACAGCCTTCTATTAGCATTTCTTCCTACTCTCACTCAGTCTTTGTCTGTCAGTGTCTGGTTATCTGTCTGTCTGTATATGCCTGGCTGTCTGTCTTGCTGTGTAGATTTCTTTTTACGTGTGTGTGTGTGTGAGTGTGACAGTATTATATATATATATATATATATATATATATATATATATATATATATATATATATATATATATATATATATATATATATATATATATATATATATATATATATTGGCCTATATTATAGTATTTACACATTTCATATTTATGCGTGTTTTTATTATAAACATTGCCGCCTCGGGTTTGGTTTAAATATATATGTATATAAACACACACGCACGCACACAAGAGCAGTGTATAAAAACGAGAGAAGGAAGAGAGGAATGAAGGAGAGCCGGTGGGTAAAAGACACTGCAGATTGCTGGGAATTGCGTGAGAATTCAGTCTTTGATTGCCAATTGTATTGCAATCTGCAAACAAGTGCAGTAATTTACACAAGCCTCTATATGGTTTTATCGAGAAACTTACGTATATATATGTATATATATTTGTGCACAGATGAAGTGTAGTGTATACAGAAATGTGTTGGTGTAGCGTGGCTCTCTATGGTAGAGTGGAAATGTTATCCTTGTTACTGTGCATTAAGAGGGCGCTTTGGCTATGTGTAACGAAGATGTAGGAAAAGGATGAAGAAACGCTGTATGCGGTATGTGTTATTACACACTGTCCAGAAAAAAACGGTCCTTAGACAAACTGGAATAACTTCAACGAAACTTATTAAATATAAATCGAACTATAAAGTGTTCTTACTGTTTGCTATTAATCATTTTTTGGCTAGTTTATGGACGGTGCCGCTATGCGTGAGGGTAACTTTCGAATCCCAGTCGTGGCTTATTTCACAGATTCGAATCTGGGGATAGCACGGTCCGTACCTTAACTGGCGTGGCACCCGTTCAAATGGGCAGCTGTAGTGAAGTATCTCACCCGATTAATTCGTTGAAAAATTAGCAGTGTCGAGACCACACGATCGCTTTAGAAAATCATTTACATTAACCGATAATTACAGGTTTCAATGAATTAGCGCTGTTGCCGTTAGACAATGAGGTACGGTCGGCCTACTCTGTTCGCCAAATGTAAATGTAGGCCTACTTGTTTTTCTATAGCAACCGTATGACCCCTCGACCCTAAAATAAGCCACCAGCGGTATGCGAACGTGCATCCCGGCAACGTGGGGACATTTAGAACATAAACTATGAATGCAAAAATAATCGTGACTCGTCTACTATAGATGTTTGAAATATGACAATCTAAAAATATATAATATAATTTAGTTATTGCAATTCGTGCTGGGGTTTCTTGATTTCTTCTGGAACAAAACTGGCGTTACTTTTTACGGACATCGTGTGTATATGAATATATAATACGCGTACATTCAGTCAGCTATTTGTAACCAACCTAATCCCATCCTCCGGGTTTTATTCCTCCTTGACTGCAGTAGACTTGTATATTCCTCATGTGTGCGTGCGTGTGGATGCATCTGTATTTATGCATATATCAGTATATTTATATAACGTCCTTCGGAAATCTCTCCGAAGCGTCGCTCTAAAACGGGCTACATATGATCGCGGCGTCCAATTAGCGCGTGTAAATATGTGTTGGCAGTCTCCTATTTGAGGAACAATATCTGTCGACCGTCGTCTATCTGTCGATCCTGCGATGAAATACTCGCTTCACTAGGTTCTCCATCTCCATCTCCTCCTCGCCTTCCACTTCATCCTTTTCCTCCTCTTTCGATCTTTATTTTCTTCCTCCTCTTTCTTGGCATATCTTTCTTCGCTTTATCATTATTATTGTTGTTATCATCATCGCCATTATTATTATTATTATTATTATTTACCCAACAGAGGAGCTAAGCAGAGGGTAGACGAGCTACAGAAGTGCTAAGCAGTTGGGACGGGCAGCGGTGGTGAAGGATCTCACCTGATCAATTCATTGCAGAATGAGCAGAGTCGAGGCCATACGGTCGCTATATGAAACCTGTACATTTACATTAAGGGTACATTGGTTAACGCCTACGTCAAGGCGCCTGTGAGCGTCAGGATGCCGGTTCGCGTCCCGGTCATGGCTTATTTCAGAGATTTGAATCTGGGGCTAGCACGGTCCATAGGGCCTGCACGGGCGTGGCGCCCATTCAAACGGTTAGACCGGTATACCAGTTCGGTATACCGGTAGACTCTAGACTGGGTAGACAGTGAGTCATCAGTATACCAGGTAGAGGGCGAGTCACCGGTATACCGGTTATGCGGGTACACCGCTCGGTATACCCGTATACGGAATTAGCTCGGTATACCGGTGTCCAGGTTATATATACTGCACGGTATTCAGCGTCAAAAGAAAAACTGGGAGGGGCACATGGTCACAATAGATATGTGTAGGTGATCCAGGCACAACATCGGCTGACCTGTTGGAGATTTGAGTGGCAAATAAATTGAAATAGATTAAACGAATTAGCAGGATATGTTCTGACTCGGCTGCAATTATCCACCAAGATGAATGAGACGCCTCAACATAAGGCAGCAACAGCCACTGCCGACATCTAGCTAATATATGTATGCATATTATAATATAAGATAATGTATATGTATGTGCATTATAATATAAGATAATGTATATGTATGTGCATTATAATATAAGATAATGTATATGTATGTGCATTATAATATAAGATAATGTATATGTATGTGCATTATAATATAAGATAATGTATATGTATGTGCATTATAATATAAGATAATGTATATGTATGTGCATTATAATATAAGATAATGTATATGTATGTGCATTATAATATAAGATAATGTATATGTATGTGCATTATAATATAAGATAATGTATATGTATGTGCATTATAATATAAGATAATGTATATGTATGTGCATTATAATATAAGATAATGTATATGTATGTGCATTATAATATAAGATAATGTATATGTATGTGCATTATAATATAAGATAATGTATATGTATGTGCATTATAATATAAGATAATGTATATGTATGTGCATTATAATATAAGATAATGTATATGTATGTACAGGCCCCTACATGTATGTCGAGTTTAAGGGTTAGCAGCATAATTAGATTAGCGCTAGATAAATATAATTAATGTAATATGTAACACATATAATATTATATACGATTTTCCGCAGAATTTATCTTATGAGTTAACTGACCAACTATGCACTGGATTAGTTCTGATTAATTTTCCGACAACGACGATTTGTCTAGATCTGGCGTCACATAATTGGCAATGCGCTACATAATTTAGGGGCGTTTGGAAGGCGAGATACGGGACGCGATTCATCAAACTCGGCTGTCGCGTCGTCCTAACAGAGTGACGTCCAGCGAGTTCGATAAGGGGTCAGTCCAAGGTCAGTCCCTCATCCCTCTTCCGTCCATCCCTACTCGAACCCCCCCCCCAGTACACGGAGCACTACTGATCGATGCTTTCGATGTCATCCATTCCATCTTCATTCGCTCGTCCGTCAATCCAGTTTCCGAGCCATGAATTGTCGCATGACCTTGTCTGCCCTTGGCTCATTAGTATTCGTTGCGGTAGTCGTCCTTCTTCGTCTTGTTTCGTCCTGCTCCGGTCCTGTCTCCTCTTGTCACCATGTCCGGACTTATCAGATTCCGTGCGGACGAATGCTTCCCGTTTAAAGGCTGCCGTTTCTTATTAATCTCTGTCTTGTCTTCTATGTGGAATTGCTTTTCTTCATGAAGAACAGGACATCCATGTGAATTTCCTGCAGTTTGATGAACTCTGCCTTTTAGCGAAGCTTTTAGTTAAACACCGCAAAAAAGATCGACCCAAGCAGAGCTATTTAGTCTGATCATAGGCTTATATCGATATGCTAACCCCATCCTCAACGTATCAGCAAATTAGACCTACTAAAAATAACATAATAGTTTTCATTGATAAGAATATAGTAATCGAATCCAACTCCACAAATAACTTTCAGCTACAATCCGCGGACACCAGATGACACCACTGGACCCAGGCGCCGACCTCATCGTTTTATGGGGGCGACGAACGTGATAGGCGGCCATACTGTTTACCCTTTAAAGCTCAAACTATAATTTTACCACAACTGTTTACAATGGCTGGTTTTACACCTCATCAAAAAATAAAAAATCAACGCAGATTCTCATTTTAATGCGCAGATTTCTGGCGCTACACGATTCTTGTGACCACAACTGTGTTGCTTCAGCTGTTAACAACGACTTTGATACAGATCACGAACTCATCTGGATTCGGATTTTCCTTTTCAGATTGTGGCTTTTTTCTGAGATTTGAATGGTCCTTACACGGGGACCTTAAATGGCGTGGCGCCCATTCAAACGAGCAGCAGTGGTAAAGGATCTCACCCAATAAATTAACTGAAAAATGAGCAGGGTCGAGGCCATACGGTCGCTATAGAAAACCGTGTACATTTACATTTTACATGTTATCAAATTCTCAGTTTATCTAACACAATAATAACACGCGACATTCTCGATTGAAACGCAGCCGTATATGTCCTATAATATAATAACGATAAAGATCAGCGGCAGATGGCATTGTTATATCGACTGGGGTTGGCTAACAGAGCAGCGTGTCTTATTATTGTAATTTAGATTGTGATTAGCTAATACGCCTCCAACGAAAATGATGGTATAGTCCAATCGGAATCCAATAAGTTAATTATTATTTTCAATTGATCAAGTCCCTTAGAGAGCCTTAAGAGATAGACAGATAGACAGACAGAGACAGACAGACAGAGACAGACAGAGAGAGAGAAAGGAGGGAGAGAGAGAAAAAGAGAGAGCCACATGGAAACAAACATGAAAAGGTTGATGTGGACAACGAGGAAGGAAAACAAACGAGGAGGAAAGAAAATACCTATAGCAGGAAAATGAAGCGGGAATTTATGTTGCCCAGCTGCTGACTAAGAAATGCATGCTTTATGGGTGAGTTGCAGCGATAACGACCTCCAGTGTATCAGTGTATCGTCACCTTGGATGCGTCTCAGTCGGCGTCTCTGCCTCAGCAGCAGCAGCCTGTTGCCTCTGTCCACGTCGGCGCCTGAGATGCTGAGAAGAAACTAAGCCACTTCGGCGGACGTGTAGGCTACTGTCGCTACACCGGTGTGCCTATTATGGCATGTAGATGCGTGATCTATTTGCACCATCCTCTCTCCTTCCCCCTGAAGGAGGCTGGTCACCTGACCCACCCGTATATAGAAGCCGAGACAATACTGAGTCCCGATTGCGAATTCACGGCCCACTGTGTGCTTGTGTGTGTATGTGTGTGTGTGAGTGTGCGTTTGTATCAATATATATGAGGTTTATAACAAAGCCTACCACACAAGGCCAGAAGACATGAACCTGAGGTTAAGGCCAAGTCTATGCCTCGAAATATTGCTATATACATATATATATATATATATATATATATATATATATATATATATATATATATATATATATATATATATATATATATATGTATATAGCAATATTTCGAGGCATAGACTTGGCCTTAACCTCAGGTTCATGTCTTCTGGCCTTGTGTGGTAGGCTTTGTTATAAACCTCATTCTCGGCTTCGGCATTGTGCCTTCTGGCCTGGGTCTTATGATTTGTGGCCTCTTGCCTCAAGGAGGGCATGTTGGAGTTGTGTTGTTCCACTGTTCTATTTCATAGCTTCAATATAGGTTAAATATAGGTTTCGAGTCGCCAAAATGTTTGGTGAACTTTTCTTAGTCATTTACCTTTTCGATCGGTTTCCCTGGCTGTTCTCTCTATTTGCCATCCTTTTTCGCGACCTTTTTGCTTTCGCTTTTCTATTTTCCCGTATTCATTTCCTTTAGCAGTATTACAATAACATATTTATTATTATAAATTATTATATATAGTAATAATTATTACTAAATTATTATTACTTTACTACTTCTATAGCCACCGTATGGCCTCGACCTTGCTCATTTTTCAATGAATTTATTGGGTGAGATCCCTCACCACCGCTGCCCGTTGAATGGGCGCCACGGCACTTAAGGTCCCTGTGCACGGACCCCGCTTTAGCTCGACGTTTACCACTTGTGATGCCGACTACGTCGGATGGTGAAATGCGATAGCATTCAATGGTACACAGGCGTCACGAGCGCCTAGGTAAACGGCGAGTCCTGCAGCGCACTGGCCGAGTGCTTGGCAGTTCGAGGACTTCTGGGAATTGTCCGTTGCTCGATCAGGACGAAAGAAAAGAAAACGCCCGGCAGTCTGCATTTGGGAAATTTCTATCGAATGACTAAGCACCGATCGATGGACGCTTCGGCGAACTCAAGCTCTCTCTGAGAACCAGAACATCCCCTCTCCCAACCAGTTGTGCGTTCTACCAATCATCCAGACATCAATAAAACACACATTCATACATAACACACACCAGGACCCAGATTTACGGCCCCCACCAGTAGCTGATAACCACTATCATATAAATAAATAAACAGAACGATGTATGTATTTATGTATGTACATATGTATGTATGCATGTATGCAAGCATGGTGTGTATCTAGGTATTTATTTAGCGCCATTAACACCCTCCCAAAAGCCCTGAACCGCCTACGGTGTGTCGTTCAGCTGATGAACATATGGTGTGCAGAAGGAATCTAAGGTTCACTGTAGCCTACACATAAGTGTTGGCTTCTTTGGTGAACGTAGATTCAACGCATAACGATGGTAAACGGCTTTTATTCAGCTGACCAGAGTTAAGCGGTTGAGGCGAATCTCAAATCATTGTTAGGCTGACCGCAGTTTCGCTATTTCCAGATAATTTGGGTCCGGAAGGCTATACTGTGTTTTGCTGGGCTAACTGTTCCACGTCACCCTCTATTCGTTCATTCTACCGTGTCTGTGTATGTGTCGCTGTCAGTCGTAGTTTCATATCTCTCTTTGTCTGTCTGTCTCTCTCTCGCTCTCTCTCTCTCTCGTTTTCTGTCTTTCTGTCTATGTCCCTCTGTCTCTTTCTCTGCATTTCTCTCTCTCTCTCTCTCTCTCTCTCTCTCTCTCTCTCTCTCTCTCTCTCTCTCTCTCTCTCTCTCTCTACGCTCTGGCTATTTAGTCTGACATTCAAGGTTTCAAGGTGGGTAGTAGTAGTAGTAGTAGTAGTAGTAGTAGTATCCACAGTCTTACTTCCAGGGTCATCGACGCTGACCTTACCTAACTCTTATAGACTTTATACCCTTGTCATTTAATCAATTTGTTCAACGCCCCCGTTACGCATGAATAGAGAGGCATTTGTTTCTATGTGGTGCATGGATACTATGCATAGGTTGGTTTAACTGCATGTGACTTGGATCTGTTGTTAATCTGCGATCTAAATGACTTAGGTAGATGCATTCAATCGGACAGTTAACTCTATCTTAACCATGCTGGACAGTCAGTGCTCAGCCATAGAGGCGGCCAACCGCACGAAGTCGATAGCAAGTCGATAAGGCATTCGACAAGTCTAAGCGACTTTGCCAATTGAGAAGTATACGATTTAATCGATTAAGTCGTTGAATCTGTCGTTAACTCGTCAAGTCAGTCGATAATTCCTTAGCAACTGACTCCAGGACTATTTCTGTCCGCCTAGTGCGAACTAAAGTACACGAAAGCTTACATTTCATCCACAGAGAAAGAGTAAGAGTAAAAAGAGTAAGAAGTAAAAAAGAATAAAAACTGTCCGCCATATGTGCATAAATACAGAGGTAACAGGTGGAGGTATATGTAGAGGTAAACATACAGGTAAAAGCGTTCGCTGGATAAGGAAAAGGGTCCATAAGCCAAACCCTTATCGCATTTATTCACTTAAGTAATAGCATATTAAAGTAAAGTAAATAGAGTATCCCATATCCTACAAGTGAGATGGAAGGGAAGCGCTTTTCTTGGCCCTTGAGCCGGCATTGGACGAATGCCAAGGTCCTGGACACGGGGCCAGTGCATCGCAGGAGTTGCAGTTTACTTCCCAGCTTACGCCGGTACCAAATTCTACTGCTTGATGACAGAGGCAAGTGCGCGCGAACAACTTGCCCAGGGTCGTTACACGGAGTCGAACCCGCAACCGCATGATCACTGACCAAAAGCGTTACCGATTGACCACTGTAACCCACTACAACAGATTACGGAGGCTCAAATATAGAACAAGTCTAATGTCTAAATTGCATGGGGCTCGAGTATAGTTGCCTGATATAAAAGTTTACGACTTTAGGTTTGTAGCACTCCACATTTTTCTGCTCTGCTGTATTTACCACGCAATCAAGTTGAAAAAGTGTGACGTTTCTATTATATGACTGTTATGGCGACTGCTTCTCTCTTCAGTTTAGTCTGCAGTGAAAAGCGACGATTACAATGAAAACTATTCTCTTACATCGCCCGTATTGCGCTAATTGGCGATCGTAGTTTCCGCGAAGTAATGGTCATTCGAAGTTGAGACTAATCTGTTGTCTCTTGTCTTTGTACAGAGGATGAAGGGCTAAGCAGAAGCAGCTGCTGCATTCAAAGGATTTTATAGTCACTCGATCAGTCGGCTATATCAGCGTTCTTCTGCTGTCAAGTCATCTAAACAGCAAAACGCGAAACGCTTTTGTCTTCCTATATTATCATCGTTCAGTAATTATTATTATTACTCTGTTCTTGATCGTCGTCATCATCATCATCATCGTCATCATCATCATCACCATCGTCATCCTCATCGTCATCATCATCATCATCACCACCACCACCACCACCACAACCACCACCACCACGACCGCATCATCATCATCGTCATCTTCCTTGTCGTCGTCATCGTCATCATCGTGATCTTTATCAGAATCGTCAAAGTATTTGTCGTTTGTTATACTTATTGACTCTGTTGTCGTCGTCATCATCTTCTAATCATCATCGTCGGCGTCATCAATCATCGTCGTAGACATTCTTTCAGTAGACATTATTCGATTCCTGCATTTCATAATTAGACTTACAGTCTGGCAGCCATTCGTTCTTCCATGCAGAATGGCAGTATTTAAGTTCGACCGGAGCAGTCGCCACCCATTTGACATCTTCGCTTTGCCGTCAGTCATTCTGATCCCATTACAAGGAGGGCATGTGAACCGGATTTGAACTAGACAACTGGATATGCATCATTCCTTAGTAACGACAATTCCGAGCGAGAAGGAAATATCGGGGTCAACGCCAACGGCCAATTCGGGTGCAGTTTCTTTATGAAGATAAACTAACGGCTGCGAAGGCAAAGAGACAACTGCACTGGGTGCAAGGAAGTTAAGGATTAGAGCATGATGTTTCGCTTTAGGGACAAACCAGGTTCACGGGATCCGTTCGTGGGATTGCTAAATGAATAGCAGAGAAAGTTGGAGGTTCTACGGTAATAACCTGTGGCCAAAACTCCCCGGCCAATAACCCACAGGCAATAACACCCGAGAAAAATAGTCCCCAGTTTAATATCCCCATGCAATAAGCCAACAACCCCCATAGGCAATGACCCTAAGGAAAATGATCCCCAGTTTAAAACCCATGGCCATTAACCTCAAAATTAACAAAATTAACAAGCATGCAAAGTAAGGAAATAATTATTTAACACGTTGCTATTTCTTGTAAAGATAATTTTCTAATGTTAAAATGAAACAAATAGCACTTTAGATAAAACAATGAGAACCATGGTTTAGCTCAATGTCACGAGAAAGAAGCAACTGAATGTAGCTAGCAACAAGTTTTCCGGTGTGCTTTCGATCCAGGTGTAGAATTAAAGAATTGTGAGTATATTCGGTGAGCGAACAGACCGAGACCGAAAAAGCTTGCCAATATTTTATACATGACCAGTTGGAGAAGGTAAAAGGAATAAACTTAAGCTTCAGAAACATGGTAAAATAAAATAAGGGCATAGGGCGGTCTCTTTTGGTAGACTGAGGACGTTTTGTGAAAGTAAACAGAGGAGAGGGACTATAATAACAAGAATCGCAGCAACTGATGTGTATAGCGTCATGTTAGTTGGTAATCTTAAGGAGACTACAACTTGCGGAGAAACAACTGAATAGTCTAAAAAGCACAAAATGGTCAATCCTAAAAACGTTAAAAGTAGGCTGCAGCAAGATTATTACTGAAGACGGATCCTATAGTCTGAAGGAGGCAGCAAGTCACGACTCTTCAGCTTAGGGGCCGATTCAAGAGCGCTGTGTAATTAAAGGGTGCCAGTCCTATGTTAGTTGCGGACCTATGATGGAATTTTGCTAAGCTAAAGAGAAGCAGTGGCTCGCTCTAAGCAGCGGAGTTTAAGAAGTAAGCAAGCCGGCGGAGTGAATGATTGGACGATAATAAGGGAAACAGAAGGCTTAATTGGCAAACTAAATTAATCAGAATACATACATAATAGACAAAGCGCGGTAAAATAAAATACTTCCTTAATGAAGCATAAGACTAATTACTAAGTCTTTCACTTTATAAAATTTGAACTAATTGAAACACGTGTATCATAGAAAATTTCTCTACCATATATTAGCCTAACTTCCAGTAGTTCTGAAGGTCAGTTAGGTAGACAGACAGACGGATACGCTGGGTGGCATTTGGAATTGGAGTGGCGATAAAGATAAGGAGAAGCGGGGAATCAGGATAGGAGTTTATGAGGAAAGAGAATGTTATATAACCTGTTATATGCGCTTCGCCCAACGGATGCTTCACATTCTGCGAAACATGTAGAGACTAGTAAACAAGTTAAAAGGTAAAGGTAACAAAGGTAACATTCTGTGAAACATGTAGAGACTAGTAAACAAGTTAAAAGGTAAAGGTAACAAAGGTAACATTCTGTGAAACATGCAGAGACTAGTAAACAAGTTAAAGGTAAAAAGTTGTTTACACGTCTCCGGAAGCGCTGCTCAAGGTCGACAGATTTTCGGCTGAGGCATTAATACGATGGAAACATCTGGTGCTCAGGTACTGGCCCAGAAAAGACGTAGGGCCTACCACGGCTTGCTTTGCAACACACCGTTTCATTCTACACAAGGATCCAGAGATTCGTTGGCTGGATCTTCAACATTTCAGGCAAGGACGGATCTATAATAGCCGTGAAACTGGCTCCAAAAGCCCTGATACCTTGCACAATAGGTTCTTAGATATCTTCAAGACATTTTCGTTCGGTTTCAAAATATTTTCGTTCCTAAACGTCTCCATGATTAAAAGATGGTCAACTAAATTTTTTTCGAAAAGATACATCGACTACGGCAAAATATGGCTCCTGCTTCTCCTCTCTCAACTCACGAATCCGCCACTGAACTCAGATACCTGTACCAATAGACTTCAATTTCCAAGTTTCAGATCCGTACATTTGGAAAACATGTCTGATAAAAGCGAATAAAAGCTGCCTAGACACAATATGATCACTTACTACTACTACTACTGCTACTTGGAAAACAATCAACGCTGCTGTTAGAGTTTATTTATTTCTATGCATTTTCTTATATTTATATAACGCAACTATATGATGGCCTATAGTCTATTAGATCAGTTCAGGACGTTGAACTGTCAATTGTGTTTTGCTGAATGTTACCACACTCGGTGAAGTTTAGTTGTTGCTTCTGGTGTTTCTGGTAGCTTGGAAGAAAGATTGCGAGAGGGCAGAGCTTTATGTACCGCTGGGGCCTGAGGCCGGGTATCGGGAAGACGAGGGGCGGAAACTTTGGGCTGAGTTATGAGCGGATGTTCGTTGTCTAGACGTGAGATCTCGTTAGACTAACGACGACGACGATGACGATGACGTTCATTATTCTTCGGCGAAGGAAGGAAGGAAGGAAGGAAGTCCTAGGATGACAGGACGACTGGCGCTAGTTACAAGTCACAACCATACGATAAGCCTTGCTGTGTCTTATCCCACTTGTAATTTGACTTATGACATGTTACAGTATGTCATGTCACGTTCATGTAATGCCAGTAATATACCATGCGACGTAGTGTCATGTCATGTCATGCCATCTTATTACCAAACTTTGGAATTCAATCTCATGTGTATCTGTTGACTTCCTCTAAGAGTCCCCCGATTGGCCCAGCCGCAGCTTTAAAGACAGATTGAAGTTGGTTAATACGAGAAATAGGGAGGGCCGATAAAAGGTGAACAGAAATGATGATAGCGAGCTGCGTTTTCTGATTTGTCTTCACGGATGCGAGTTAAATCCGCCTACTCCGATGTAGGTATGTATAAAAACACTTTATGTAGTGCCTTTAAGTACCTCACAAAGACGCTACCTGAACTAGCTTAAATGTCGCATGACACTTATGACCACCTATCGACCCTTTTGCCTATCGATTGACCCTTTTTCCTATCGATTTTGTTTTGACTGAGCGCCTGTGAATAAGCTGGTTCCCACGACTTAGCTTTCGTTGAGCGCTGTAGAAATCTCGAGATTACGATTACGATTACCTACTGCACCATATGCAAATCTCTTATCAGCCGTCTCTATCGCCTATCGCCAGTCATTTCCGCTCTACAGGGCTAGCTTCTTGAGGTCTTCATTCAAGGCTGTCCAAAGATCATGAAGCAGAAGTATAATGCCGCTTTGTTGACTTCTGAGATACTCTCTCCATTTACACTCAATCAGAGTTGATCTTCTGTCATATGGCTTCTGCATCGGCCTCCTTTCTCTTGGTTAGTGTCGTCAACAGGACTGTCACACATGTAGGCCCTAGGCCTAATCGTACACGCAACTTGCGTTTATGGTTCTGTGTCTGATAATTTTTTCGTACTAGCTTTAAGCTGTTTCGCGCTAAGTCAGTGAAGCGTGACGCTTGCCGATAGCGAGCATTCGGACACGCGATGCATATTTATGAGTTGAGTTCTTAGTTGAAGCGTGATGTGAGCTGTAAACAGAAAGGCAGCTTTTGGTTTTCTCGGTCATATTTTCTACGCCCTAGTTGATTTCTTTTAATAAAACTACTCATAAAATCGGAAAAACAGAGTTCTTGGGCTATAGAAGTTGCTGCCTGTGAGAGAGAAATTAATCTACGAAGCTTAGCAAACGAAATAAGTCAGATAGACCAGGCTACAAAACGCCGAACTTAAGGGAATGGCCAACACAGTTACTTAAATAACTTGTAGACACAACGGAGTGGCGAGTTCATTCACCCATGCAGAGACCAAGCCACGGATTCCCACCCAGATTTGACAGATGACAACAATTTCAAGTACAACTGAATGTCTTATTTTGTGAATAATTACTTAAGTTCGTAGGGAAACATGCAGACTAAGGAGGACAAATGGATCCTATGTTGGAATGAAAAAAACGCTATCGATGGCAAAAGACGAGAAAATGATTCCTTTAATAGCAGCTGTCATTGTTGCCCTTTGCAGAATCTGTATCCGGAATGAACAGTGAGGTGGGAGGGGAAAGAGGAGATGCGGAAGTGAAGAAGACCATAGATATCGATGTAGACCATTATTATGCCTGGCGCATAACAAATTTCTTTTCACTGTGCCGACTAATGCCATTTCCCGAAGAGACGAAGAAGGTACCGGTAATCTCTGTTCTTAGTTTCCAGTGTCATGATAGTTTAAAAAGTCAGTGTCGGTCTGCCTGTCTGTCTGCCTGGCTCTGTCTCTGTGTTTGTCTGTATCTGTCTATCCGTAAAAAGATCTTCTGTGGACTTAAATTGTCTTGCATGTACACACGTATGTATGTCTGTATGTATGCATACATGTATGTGTATGTGTGCATAAATGAATGTGTATGTATGCATATGTAACTGTGCATGCATGTATTTCATTATGAATATATATTTGTTTCTTGATGTAGTATTTAATTATGTACTTAATTATGAATACTGTATATGTTTGTTTCTTGATGTACTACACCGTGTGTCGCGAATAAGGGTTTCAACTATCGCTCGTTGTCTTCAGTCTATTGGGCGACTTTAGCATAATGCTGCCAGCCTTGGCCTTGGCCGTGGAGAGACAATACATCTAATGCAGCCGTCTTCGCTCCTCTGCCCTCTCTTGTATTCGCCTCTGAACTACATCCTTAACACCTCTACCCTCTATTGTATTCGCCCCTGAACTACATCCTTAACATCTCTACCCTCTATTGCATTCGCCCCTGAACTACAACCAAAACACGTATCCGTTACAACTTGGTGGAGAAAACCGGCGTTTCGACTCCGATTCACTCCTGTGGCTGTTACCAAAATGCGGTACCTTCGTTTCTCCGCTGACGATGGTTTGGTTTCCTCTCCTCTCGGGTCGCCTTCCGCCAGGTCGTCTCGTCTTCTGCCTGCGATTCAAAGTGCTACGCCCTCAGCACCGCTACAGCGCCGAACAGCCTCATCACTACCGTGAGCGCGAGTCCACAGCAGTCGGAACTTGAGACCTGCTCCTTCATCGATTCCAGCGACGTGCAGCGATGCCGATCCGAGATGTCTGGAACTGCCATCACACTCCGACACAACCCTCTTCTTAACCACTCCGGTAACGTCAACCTCCGTTACATACGTATGAATGTATGTATCCGTGTAATTGGACGCGGTGGTGTAGTGGTATGGCCTGTGCCTCGTAACCGTAGGTTAGCGGGTTCAAATCTGCCTCAAGCTACTGCGTGGCGATGCGCACCCACAATTGTTTGTGAGGAAGGCAGCAGGAAACCACTTCATTCATCTCATCCCTGGGTGGCATAAAGCCAGTGGACCTGCCTTCGGGATGAGAACTCATCATTGCCATGTATCTATGTATGTGTGTGTGTGTGTGAAGGTATGTATTTAATTCTTTGATGTATTGAGCCCAGTACTGACATCATAATAACAATATATAAAATATCTCTGCCATGGGTTGGAAAAGCAAACCCAAAAGGACACAATTCCTTCCTAATGGAGCCGCCTATTACATGATACATATAATCTAAAGACTTCTATAGCGCCGTTATAATTATAATGCCCAAGGCATCAGCCGATGGTCATTGCAAATGTGCAATGATGAATGAACAACTTAAACAGTCTAACTGGATCGTGTCGTTTAAAACATTTTGCAGCCAACAGAAAATACAACTGAAAACTTAATCCAATGAAAAGAAAACAAACAACTAACGGATGCTGTGCTCAGTAGTAGTGGTTCCACAGTTTAACGACAGCTTATGGCATCAAAGGCCGTTGCCGTCGCCCTCCTCCTTTATCCAGGCTTGGGACTGGCACTACCCCCAAACAAGGTAGTGGCGGATAGGTACACGGGTGTTTTCTAAAATAAATGTGAACTAGGCAACATAGGAACATCATAAGGCAATTTGTTCCATAGGAAGGGACCAGCACACTTAATAGGAAAAAACATAACATATGTGCGGGCGCAGCTTCAAAGTACTCATCTTCTGATCTAGAGAAATATGTATGGCATTCAGAATAAGTTGGAAATTAACTAATAAAAGATAAGGGAAGTTGATGATGATCAAAACAATATATAAAATAACAAATTTGTAACTTATTAACATGATTGATTTTCAGAATGTTTAGATCAATAAAATGGTGTTTATATGGTCTACTAGAATAGAATAGTGGCCCAACAGTGATGCTTACTGCTCGTTTCTGGAGCACAATTAATATCTTTAGCCGGGATGGGTAATTTGGTGCCCATACAATATTACAAAAAATACAGATAAATTAAAGAATAATATAAGCTAAGACGTAATTGGTGAGGTAAAATATTACTAATGCGTGATAAGACTCCAATATATATTTGACAATTTTAACAGATACACGCTTGATATGATTCTATGTTATTTGTTTCAAGTTAAATGCTCATCTGTATAAACACCAAGAAATTTAATGGATTTAGTTTGCAAATTGATTTATTGTCAATGCAAATTTTTATATTCTGCTTTAAAAGGGCTTAATATGGGAACCGCTCTAACCGCTATTAGGTAGACCGATTCAAAATGGCTGTCGGGATTCTATGATCGATTCAAGAAGGTGGTTGGGCTTTTAAAATCGCACAGCATATGATCAGAATTATGAAGCAGATTCAGAAAATGTAGAACTTGTCTGTCAGAATGAGGAAGACGCGTCACAACAGCAAAAATGGCAGCCGACGCCTAGTGTTGCCTGCAGTCAATAATCCTGCAAACGAAGGGGAATGTCTTAATCAACCTTCGACTTCTTCTTCTTCTTTCTTTTTCTTTTTCTTCTTCTTCTTCTTCTTTTTCTTCACCTTCTTCTTCTTCTTCTCCTCCTCCTCCTTCTTCTTCTTCTTCTCCTCCTCCTCCTTCTTCTTCTTCTTCTGCTTCTCCTCAGCCTCTTCGTTTTTCTTCTTTTCTACTCCCTTCTCCTTTTTTCTGCTCCTATTCTTCCGTCTTCTCTTCATCATTTCTTTTCTTCTTCTTCTTCTTCTTTTTCTTCACCTTCTTCTTCTTCTCCTCCTCCTCCTCCTCCTTCTTCTTCTTCTGCTCCTCCTCAGCCTCTTCGTTTTTCTTCTTTTCTACTCCCTTCTCCTTTTTTCTGCTCCTATTCTTCCGTCTTCTCTTCATCATTTGTTTTCTTCTTCTCTTTCTCCTAGTCTTCTTCTTCTCCTTTTCTCCATTCTTCTTCCATTCTTGCCTTTCGTGTTCTACCTTCCAATCTTTTCCCCTATTCTTCCTGCTTCTTCAAGTCTTGTTTAACGTGTTCCTATTTTTATTCATTGTTATTAATTTATGGCTACGAGCAGCGTGGTTCTGTACCATTACTTTTTTATTACCAGTACTGGGTGGTTTAGGATTACGGCAACATAACGCTAAGCTGCAGTACAATTCTGATGCGTTCATGCGGATGAATATTTGCCCGTTCTTCGCGGTGAATAGTGTTTATAAAGGCGTCTTGCCATTTCTCTCGCTAATCCCAGGTCGCTGTTGTTGGAGAAGATCATGGTTATTATCCTCCGAAGAGGCGTTTTTGCCTCCGAAGAATGGTTAGGTAAGATGAAGACCTCGAACAACAAACATCAGCCCGATAGGAAGAACCATCGCATCAAAGGAAAAGCCGATAGATTAGAGAAAATGCGCCAAAGTATTTTCCCTCTTCATACGTAAATAGCGACGAAATTCGATGTAAACTGGATCATTACGAAAATTAAGCCATAACAAGGTATTGCATGGTAATGGAATGTATTGAAAAATGATAAAATTATATTAAACTAATTATTTCATTACCATTGCTATTACTGTTGGGCCTACTACTACTACTACTACTACTACTACTAGTACTACTACTACTACTACTACTACCACTACTACCACTACTACTACTACTACTCCTACTACTACCACTACTATAACTATTATTATTATTATTATTATTATTATTATTATTATTATTATTATTATTATTATTATTATTATTACAGTATCCCTGCTGAAGTTTTTCTTATTGTTTGCAGGCTTGCAAAAAGATAGATAGAAAGAAAAATATAAAGAAAGAAGGAAAGGAAGAAAGAACGAACGAAAGATAGATAGATCGATAGATAGATAGACAGACAGACAGACAGGCAAAAAGGTAATTAGACATGCACACGGATCTTTCCCATCCCTCTCCTTTCCAACTCCCAGTCACCTCCCCTATAAAGGCGCTAAAGAAATTCGCAGGTGATGCGGAATGCATGACATTGGCGATGGAGCAAAGACCTTCGATAACGAATGCATCTGCGCGAATACCACCTGTCTGGAACAAGCAGGAATTCGATGCGCTCCAGTTGAGAAGAAGACAAGAAAGAGAGGGAAGAGTAGGAGAAGGAGGAGAAGGAAGAAGAAGAGCAGGAGAAAGAGGAGGAGGAGCAGGCAAATGGGAAGGTTGATGGTTTAATCGAAGGAGGAGGAAGAAGAGAAAGATGAAAAACAGGAGGTGAAAGAAGAAGAGAGGAGGATGAGGCAGAGGAGCAGCTGGTGGAAGAAAAAGTGAAATAGGAGCAGGAGGAAGAAGAGAAGACGAAGGGGAAGAGGAGAAGAAAAATGGGGAGCAGGAGGCACAGGAGGAGCTGGAGGAGGAAGAGAAAAAGGTGGAACAGAAGAAGGAGGAGAAGGAATCCTGGGATGATTTAATCGGTCTGATATATGTATGTAAGCAGCCGTGAGAGAGTGATCAATTGCCCGGCGCTCATATGCTCCAGACCCAACGCGTGGTCGTCGTAGGTCCGTTCATCTGTTGGTCAAGCTGACCATTCACGAACCGTCGTCTTCTCTTCCTCTTTAAATTTTCGCCGTCTCAGGGGCGAAAGTTTGACAGGAGAAGGGCCTCCATTTTGGCCCCCGCGAGATTTATACGGGGAAGGAAGGACGCCGTCTGGAGCGAGAGACCAACGCACAGCGTCTGCTGCTGCTGCAAGTGGCGCCGCCAAGCGGTGGGATGAATAAATTCCCATGAATCTACGACTCTGCAGGCACATGCCCATGTGGATTTCTGTTGTCGTTTCTGCGCTTCAGTCGAATTATCGTACGAACCTCGCCTGTTGGGACGACAGAGAAAGAAACTGCACTGCCAGCTTCATAGATCTCCTCGTCACGCAGAAGCCTAGTGGTAGTAAGGTGGTCCCTCGGTCAACATAACGTCTTTCAATTCGGCGCAGAACAAAAGACATCGCGTTTAGTTTTATCAGGTCGATAGCACCGGCCAACAGTTTCAAGTTCTGACTAAAACTGGTGAGTTGTTACTTATTAATTACAAAAATAGTGTTATTTATAATAATATCAGTTACAGGACCGACGCTGAAGAATAGGCACCGATATACAATAGAGAATTAATAACATATTCCGCGCAGACCATCGCGCGCTAGTTCTGCGCAATGTCGCTTCCGGGACAAACCCTGTTGCTTACCGTTTCTCCCTTTCGCTCTTTCCACCCCTCCAACAACTCTTCCCATCCTCTTCCCCTATTCCCTCTCCAATATCCCCTCACCTTCCCAGACCCCTTCCGTCTCCTCTCATACATTTATAAAATTCCCTTTTGCTTTCGGTATTCCCTCTTGCTTTTCTTCTACCCTCTGTTTCTTCAATCTGTCCTCTTCATGCCTCTGTCTTTCCTCAATCTTCCTCCACTAATTTCCCCTTCCCCGGCCTCACCCTAATTACACTTATAAAATCCCCTTGTGCTTTGCGTTCCTACCTCTTGCTCTCGTCCTTCCTCCACTCTACCCCTCCTCTCTCTCCAACCACCCCTATGCTCTCCAGCCTTCTCTCCCAATCTCATCTTCCTCTGCCTCCCTTTCTATCCAATATCCCCTCCCCAACTTCCTCCTTTCTCTCCGCATCTTCCGCTCCTTTACATTTATCTACACCCCTCTGTTCACCGCGGTACATAGGCGTCATAAAAGCGACTGAGAACATAATTCTCATATAATTCGACCTTTATCGAGTTCAACGTGATGAGGCGGGTATTCGAACTCAGGCCGCAGAGCGGAAAAGCCGACGCGTTAACCGCTCGGTCAAAATGCCTCCATACTGTCTGTGTCTCTGTAGCGTTTCAGCTTTAGCGAGGCCAAAATGTTCTGCGAAAGCAAGCGCAACATACTGTCTGCATGTTATGTCTCGTTCTTTTAAAGATGATTGTTGTTATTACGAAAACATAATCATGTAAAGAGCGAGCTTTGTAATTTTAACCTATGGGAGATATGGTCTGTAGATTGTATCCAGTGTTTAACGACATCCAAGGGCTGCCAGGTTCTTTTACGTCTACCTTACCGTATTTCTTTTCAATTTTATAGGTTATCTAGTAGTAGTTCCAATGTTTAACGATATCTTATGGCATCAAAGACGTTGACGTCGCCCTCCTCCTTTATCCACGCTTAGGACTGGCACTACCAGACTAAAGGCAGTGACGGAGTTTTATAGATTATCTGTAGACTGCCTGATGATAAGTACAAAATCAATATTAGATTAAAACGGTGGCCTTTCGTGCGTTGTTAAAAATAATAATATCGACATTTCTTCAACAATAAACATTTGTGAAGATATGTAAACATTTGTGAAGATATGTAAACATTTGTGAAGATATGTAAACATTTGTGAAGATATGTAAACATTTGTGAAGATATGTAAACATTTGTGAAGATATGTAAACATTTGTGAAGATATGTAAACATTTGTGAAGATATGTAAACATTTGTGAAGATATGTAAACATTTGTGGAGATATGTAAACATTTGTGGAGATATGTAAACATTTGTGGAGATATGTAAACATTTGTGAAGATATGTAAACATTTGTGAAGAACTTGAAATTCTTGACATCATAACATATCTTGAAATAAAAGATTACATATGCTGGTCAATCGCCTAATTAGTATCATTTAATTAATATCATTTAATTAGCCTAATTAGCATCATTTCATTCGCATGCGGCCAAACTGATTTCCCAAGTATCTAAGTCTTTTGTTATATAGAATTGTGTCCTTTCAAATGGAATGTATACTACCTAGACACTTAGTATGACATCATTCATATGAGTCAATCAGTTAGTAGTCAATCAGCCATGAAGCAATTACGTCATTCATATGAGTCAATCAGTCATTAGTCAATCAGCCATAAAGCAAGTAGGGGCTAAAAATAACCGAAAATTTGATTTATCCTAATTTAAATTTTGGGAAGCAAAAGTCCGCATGCCAGTGGATGCAGAAATAATTACCTAATTAAAGAGCGATGTTAGAGCCGCCAAGGCAGGAAGAGAAAGAAGCTCCTTCGATGCTCAGGTTTAAGAAAATCCCAAGAGTCTGAGCGACAAGGGTAAGCCGAATGACTGCTAATCCGTCTCTGTGATTCTGCTAACTGAATTTGTCGGTTCTCTTTACCGCTGCTGCTGAATTTCCGGTAATCTCCGGAGACTTCCGCTTTGCTCGCTTTGCTCGCTTTGCTCCCTTTGCTCCCTTTGCGCGCAACCCATACCTTTGCGGCCATGTTAACATCGGCCTTTTGTGTTTATATGAAAAAGGAAAATTCACTTTTTGCTTGTTGCTTTTTGCACTAGTGTCCGCAGCATTGCGCATGCAACAGCGATTGTGACAGAACATTAATCGATCACTGCGAACATTTATCACCTGCGGAACATTAGGCATTATATTCGGGTCCATACGGTACTAGTTAGAATCATGTGATGATTAAGTATGACGTGACATAGTAACGGGGTGCGTGATGAGGGATTATGCCTGAAATGCAGTGTAGCGCCATCGATATATTGCAATATAATGTGGCAAAATGTGATGCTTTGTGATATATTATATTATAATGTCGTGATGTAGTTGTACTGCGATGCGATGCAGTGAAAGACAATGGAATAGAATTGCATACAGACAGGACTTCGGACAAATTCAGTTTACTCCCTGGCAGTCACGTTTGTTGGGCCCACACGGGGCCTAAAGTCGGCCCCCAGAAGCCACCGTTGGCACAGCGCAGATCAATTTGGGGCCCAGTGAAGGTAGATGTATGGGATAAGACTGAGCGGAAGTCCCTGAGCAACTCATTTGGGTGTTGAGCAAATCCAGCTCGGATAAAGATGGTCCCTCCCGACAAGAACTCACGAAACACGAACGATTCATTCATTGCCCGAATACTTGCCATCATTCGCAAGTATGTGCAAGAAATGTGTAAAGGTAAAAGTAAGGCTCCCGTTATTTCCTGATCCGTGGCCCTCGAGCCGGCATTGAACGAATTCCAAGGTCCTGGACACAAGGCCAGTGCATCGACTTGCTGTTTATTTCCCAGCTTACTTCGGTACCAAATTATACTGCTTGGTGACAGAGGCACGTGCGTTTAAACAACTGCCCAGGGTCGTTACATTGAATCCCTCTAAGCAGGCACGAATTCGCAACCTCTCGATTATACAGGTCCAGCGCGCTAACCGAACAGACTACATTACCTCTGTATATGCATGTTTCCAGAAACTAGATATAGTGCCGAAACTGAAAAATTGTCACTCTGGCTCTCGCACACACGTAGATCCCAACCAAGTGAGTCCCATCTAGAGTTGTACATACAAAGTCACTGACCGATTCACAATTATTAGCCTTTTCTATCAGTCTTTTATGATTTTAGTCATCGTCGTCATCGTCATCTTCTGTATTATTGCACGAGTGAGATTTATTAGGCGCCGTTGTATCGATTAATTAATCACCTCGGTCGACACGTGCGGCGCCTCGAATATATTAGTGTGACTGGATCGACCATCTGCGACCGTAAGGATTCAGAATCGGATATCTACGAGGACTATTGGAACAGTGAGAACGAAAGCACGACAAGTAGTAGTAGTAGTTCCACAGTTTAACGACATCTTATGGCATCAAAGCCCTCCTCCTTTATCCAGGCTTGGGACTGGCACTACCAGACTAAAGGCAGTGGCGGAGTGGCACGACAAAGGCGTATCAGCAGAAGGGCTTAAGAGTACAACCAGTTGCGGCTCTATGTTTTCCTATCAGGGGATCAACTGGGGGCCAACCGACGGAAAGAGGGGTCATCTGGATGCCTGGGTCTGCAAAACTGAGAATGTTCTAAAATGTTTTCGTACTGAGTCACAAGTTGACAAGAGATCTTAACTTGAGCTATATGATTTGTTCACTTCAACTAAGTTAAAAAGTTAGAAAAAGTTAAACACAATTATCAAAACAATTTATTTCAGGAAACATTAGTAAAGTCAGAATGCATATAATTAATGACGAACAAGATTTTGATTCTCATTACGATACAGTCAAACTCGTCAAGAAAGCGTCCACATTAATCAACTCTGAATGAATAAATTCAACTGCAAGGATTGCTACACTGCGAGAATGAATATCAAAATATAGTGCTTCTTTCATATGTTTCAATTAATTTTAGAGCAGAAAATCTTTGCTCACAAGCTGTCGATGTTGCCGGTGAAACTATGGATATGTTCAAAAGTCTGTATGTTTTATTAAAGCAAATTTATACGGTTTGAGATAACAAGTAATATTTAACAATGTAGCCACACTGATTGCACCTGAATCTGTATGTTGTAACAAACGACTCACTTGGAGAATTTTTTCAAGGCTGCGGTCTTCAACACGGCTGGAAGTTTCTAATATTTAAAAAGACGTATGTTTAGAAGCTAATGATTGTCTAACAATCATAACTTACAATAATGGTCAGAGAACTGTATCTCTAATTCGGAAATGATACAGTCAACAACCGGACAGCAACAACTTCCTCTTGCGTATACAGCGCTTTTGAGAGGTTCTAAAATGCGCTATATAAAGGATTAGATACATACATACATACATACATACATACATACATACATACATACAATACACTAGTGAGTCTAAATGGTCACGAATATTATGTGAAGCAGCTAAAGGACACGCCGATCTAGTGACACCGTGCCGCTGGGTGGCCCCGCTGGTTCCCCTGGATAAAATTCACTCCGGGCTTCAACCCATTTCTTATGCAAAAGACAACTTGAGGTAAAAATGTATAATCTCTCACATATTGCAAAAAATCCTTAGCCTTTTAAATAGATTTTAGTGCATCTATAAAACTCAAATCCCATATTTATTTGCATGACTACGAATATAAATGGCTAATGGAGCTGACTGCCTTCATAACTGCTAGACATCCTTATTCACTCCGCTAATTACACCTGCACCGTTATAACTTCGATCTACTAAACATGAGCTGATGTTTCATCCATACCACTGTAGGGTATATCTATAATAAGCCCCGATAATGACTGCGCGTCTAATCCGAATGCAGGTTTGAAATCCTCAAAGCACTCATTAACTTTCTTGTTGGCAAAATCATATAACAAAAGATAGCTGTTCCCTGCGACCAATATCCATAAAAAGAAGATTACATGACATTCCAGAATCATAATATGTTAGAGCTGTATTCTGCCGAGACCTCGCACCTTTTAGCTGCCTGTCTGAGATGTCACCCTGTCCGTTAGTTTCTATGCAACGGAGATACACCTTAATTATATCTTTGGGACTATTTTCCTTAAAAGCATAGTGTGACCAGCATACACGTAAACATCTTTTCTCTGGTAATATAGCAATATTGTTGTGACATACAACTGACTTGTTCGACATTATGACTTGTACGACTTCATCTGGCTTTAAAAAACATCGCAATGACTCTGAATTTGGACGCTTTATAGTTCATAGCTCATCGAACTTTTTGGACACACTAGTGTCTGCTTTAAAAGACATTACTTTTCATAGTGTAAGCACAGAATTTGTACAGTTTTTAACTGCACAATGTTCCATCGTAGACCCCCTGTGTTCCACTAATACTGGATCATGGATCATTGTATTGTAAGCTGCCGGGAGCGACTTACGTTATTGTCGAGCCGAACTGTTGAAGGATTACAGTCACCTGCCCCCATTGTATTTCCATTTCCCATTCCCTCCTCTTACCACCTCGTCAGGCGCTTTCCACCCCGGGAAGCTGGGGCGGGGAACGCCTGCGGGGATGAATCTTTATTCATCTGTTAAGACAGCGTGTACACGTGTCTTCAGCGAAAACGATTCGGTCATTCATTCTATCGCCTGTCCTCTGGTGACCGTCGGCCAACGAACTTATTCACATTCCCATGAGGGAGGAACTGACTCCCGAAATTTCGATTGACACACCCTTAAAATTAGATATCACAAAATGCCTCGAAAAATATTAGTTTGTAATTTATTTGCGATTTATTATTTACAGGATATTTTTGCGATTGGCTAGGCCTAAGTAACGCAGTGCATGTAATATTTCAGTTCATGATGTTAATTTTGGAGTCATAAACTATTAATATTAGGCAGAAACTAATAAACAGAAACTTAATATTAATTAAAATTAATTTTAATTAATATTAAACAGAAACTATTAAACAGAAACTATTAATTTGGCTGTTGTGTCATCATAGATTTCAAAACAATACCAGATTAAAATAACCTGTAAACGAATGAAGTGAATTCAACATGCGACTATACTTTTTACAATGTAATTTTGCAAGACTCGTTTGGCTCTACATCATAAGTTGTTCTCTGGCGATGACGCCTTGGGCTGACCTCATCAAAATTGGATAGTATGACTGCATCCTCTTGACCCATTGCGTGACGCCAAAATTCCTGCGTGAAACAGAGGCCCCTCTCACCCACTCTGCCGCCTCTGCACCTCCTTCGCAACAGTGAGTTTGGCTCGTGATATGGCGCCAGGCAAACTGGAGCCTCGAGGGACAGAGAGCAGACGGGAAGCGTGATTTGACAGCAACAGTCTGCAACCAGATCTTAAACATCGGCTATAGGACTCCATGGCAACTCTAGGAATCAGTGGCTGCTGTATGAATACTTGGCAGCTGTAGGAATCATTTGCACCCATAGGAATCACTGACAGATTGTATGAGGCAAGTAAGAATCATTAGGAGCTGTTGAAATCACAACCAGACGTACGAATCACTGTCACAAACAGGAATCACTGCCAGCAACAGGAATCATTGTAGTCACAGGAATCACTGGCAAAGTCTGTAAGAATCACTTTTAGTTGTAGGAATCCCAGAAACTCATTGGAATCCCAGCCGAAACAGCTATAGGAATCACTGGAAGCTGTAGGAATCTTGGACAGTGATTGGAACCACTGGCGACAGTAAGAAAAACTGGCGGCAATACATACATACATACATACATACATACGTACATACGTACATACATACACACATACATACACACATACCTACATACATACATACTTACTTACTTACTTACTGGTGTTGGAGGTGGTGGTGGTGCTCATGAATGTATGTTGTGACAAAACAGAAGACAGAAATAGCAACTGTTATAGCGCAGACTACGCACGACAGGGGCTGGAGTGATTTCATAAATTTGAATTATTAAACAGTGATTAATACCCCCGGCCTACTATTAATAAAACAATATAGTCGCACAGAAAGACAAACAGATAGATAGAGGGGCAGGACGGCAGACAGAGAAACGCAGATTCAAACAGAGGAGCAGGAAGGCAGACTAACATGACTGTACCGTTCCGATTGCAAGTGCTAAGACGAAGCGACACAAAGGTGCAGCAAGACCGCGGAACAAGCTCCGACGACAGACGAAGTCATTCGTCAAGATGGCGCCACCGTTGTTAGTCTGCCGCAAACCAGTCTCGTCATGCGTCGTCATGGCGACGGACTAAACAAAAGTCACGCGATGCTAGGTTTATGTGGAAATGTAAACGTACACGTTTTTCTATAGCGACCGTATGGCCTCGACCCTGCTCATTTTTCAATATGTCTTTCGAACATAACAAAAGTACTGAGGACGTGTAACGAGAGCTCTTAGTGCTCCTTACTATTGTTTTCGCATAGGATTTGTCTTCGAGCTGGTTACGCACCGACTGTCGTTCACAAGTGGAGCGTGATTACGACCAACTTAGAAACATTCAAGAAATAGGTCCACCAATTCCCAAAGCGTTCGCCCATTGTGCTGCGGCTCAGCATTCGCCTTTGGCCGTCTGTCTGTTTGTCTATCCGCCCTGAAATCTGCGTGAAGCCTAAAAATTGCGACGTACGACGGTACGAGTGCAGGACCTTGGTCTAAGGTTACGCGGGGTCATGGCCTTGGTCAAAGGTTGCCCGGGTTCAGCAGCCTGGTAAAATGGTACACGAGTTCAGAGTCTTGGACAAGAGATTATACGGGTTATACAATTACAATACTACTGGCCAAAGGGGTACACGAGTTTAGGGGTGACAGGATAATTCCAAGGACATTATAATATGTGATAATTTTACTTCATTATGAGGGAATCGGGGAATCACCCACTCCTCTCTCATTTCCGCTGTTTCCGATCACAGATCGTCCTAAGATCTCGCCGATGCTTTTACATTACTATTCCAAATACTACGGCGATATTAATGAGATACTATGACGATAATACTGTAATACTGTTGCGATAATGTTGAGATACTGTTGCGACTGGTGCGCAGTGGCTAACAATGCGAGGTTTGTGCCATAGTTAAACGTGCCAGACAAAGCCCTGGAACGAGCGCAGTCCATGTAATAAATTAGTGTCTTTGTCGCCGAGATTTGGCCGGCGCTTAGTCGAGGTTTTCTCCCGGGGAATCAATGCCCGGCTGCGTTTATTGTCTTTTTATCGATGGTTTAAGGAACGCTTTTTTGTTTAGTGCAGGCGACAATTGCTCCGTTAAAAGATCCACTCTGAACACAAATAGATCGAGAAGGCGACAGAGGTCGTAGGGACAGAGGTCGAAGGGACAGAGGTCGAAGGGACAGAGGTCGAAGGGACAGAGGTCGAAGGGACAGAGGTCGTAGGGACAGAGGTCGAAGGGACAGAGGTCGAAGGGACAGAGGTCGAAGGGACAGAGGTCGAAGGGACAGAGGTCGAAGGGACAATTCCAAGACGAAGAACGAGTCAAAGACGAGACGTGAATGCGACAAAAAGAACTACTGCACAACAAACGTCTAAGAGTGTAGCGTATATTTGATTCAAGTGTCTAAGAAAAGCAGATATTAGGCACTTTAACCATATTTCTTCGATATTTAGCCACAGTAGTATCTGCAGATAGCAGCTATTTATTAGTATGGTTAAATGTCTAAGAATATAGCAGATATTAGTATGAATAGAATGTTAAAGAGTATCGGACAGCGTGGTATATAGTATGTCTTAGAATAGCAGATAACAAACATTTACATTGGCGTAAACATCTCTTGTTTGTGCGGAGGGGCGGCAGTGGGGACATTAAACTTCTTTCCTCTCTAGATTCTCCCATTCTCAAGTGCCTGCTCTACCTCTGCTATCTTTTCGGCCTTCCCATTCTCTCCCTTTAATTTTGTTCCTTGATTTGCTCAGTTCGTTGATGAAAATATCTGGGACATAAGGTCCAAAGTGCCTAGTGCCCAGCTGCCCTTAAGAAGTGGCTATAGTCGTACAATACTGAGAAATGAAGCACATCTACCGCGGCGCATAGATAGAAACTTGTCTAACTAACATAAGGGTTACTGTTTCTCGCATTAGGACTCGGTTGATATACTTTGGGGTTTGGCCAAATGTGATGATTCCACATAACGGTTTCATGTTAGTAGATAAACTAGATTCCACATAAGATTTCATGTTAGTAGATAAACTAGATTCCACATAACGGTTTCATGTTAGTAGATAAACTAGATTCCACTAAACGGTTTCATGTTACTAGATAAACTTCAATCGCGAATGAATTTTACTCATACAGAATACCTGCAGGAAGATTTTGCCTTTGACAGATTATAAAAGGTGCTAAATTTATATAGCAACTTTTAGATACAAGGTTACATCTTAACGATTTATCATGAGATAAAAGCTTGCCTTACTAAATTTATAAGTAAATAAAGGAAACTGTCAGCAAGTACAGTAGACCCTACAAACAGAATCTGAACAATTTGAGCTAACGTGCGCAGATTCGTAAAAGGGTGCGATGTAGTGTAAATTGCAATTTATATAACGCCGTCTCTGTAATAATTCGACGCATAATCGTTGGTTGTTTACACGTCAAGTGATTTATTTAGGGTCGACTTTAATCGGAAGAAAATCAACTCGGCCGTTCTCCAAAGAAGACAAGCAAACGTCCAACAAGAGCTCCTTCCTCCTCCTTCTTCCACGGAAAACCTTTCAGTCCACAAATTCATCAACACAATTAATTTGCAGACACGGACAGCTGACACTTAAGCCGGCGAGACCGAACTGTTCGGTTCACTTAAGGAAGGCGTTCGCTGTAGACGATCTAGACCGTCAAGAGACCGTTTACTCACACGATATATACTTGAGAAATTTTCTCTGAATTGCTGGACATAAGTGCGCCATATGGCACTATTAGCCATTCGTCTGAGATCTTACGCTTAGCGCAGATAAGCCTCCGTCTGAGATTAAATTAAAACAAAGCGTCGCAGTATCTCACAGACGAAAACAACTTAAAGACTACACCGTCGCAAGTCAACGGGAGGTGAGTAATCGCCTGCTGTGGCAATCTTTTTAATAATAGCCTAAGATGTGTGCGTGTGGTCAGATTCCTGTAGGATTGAACATGTGAGAATGAAAGCTGTTGCCATCTAGCGAATAACATGAGAACAAAAACACGTGCGTGTGATGGCGAGTTAGGTTAGTTTTTGGCAACTGCTTTCTTGCCCCGTAGCAACAGGGATTTATGTAGGCCTATTATTAAGTTTTAATCTATGTATTTATTAATTTATGTGTTTACTAATTTACATATTTAATATGTATGATTTATGATTCTGCGGGAGGGATATTTTGGCGTTCTAAAGTGCGGATGTTCTGCTCAGGAGAGGCTAATGAAGAAATATGCGCAAAGCTGTAGTACAACCGAGAAAAATAAATATTGTGCAGCATAATAAACTTGACACATTGAGTCATATAAATTCTATTTTTACTTTGCAGTACCCTACACCTGATATGGACATAATTATTTTGTTTCAATTGATCACTCATATACAAAAAAAAATTACCACCTACGGGCTCTCGGCCCATAGATCATGATGACACAAAATTTACGACTGGCGACCGTTTAGATAAACAATATTTCTATATAGAAAATATTTTTCTATCGATCTGTTTCTGCCCAGAGAGATGATGTATCGATAAAATTCATGCACAAGTCTCCAATTTATATTTCCAGCTGCCATGATCCGTAAACAAGACCTAAAATGGCGGCGTGGCGCCATTTGCAATTTGGGCAGCCGCTGCCAGGCGCCTGACCCATAAAATCGCTAAAATGAGAATGGTGGTCGCTAAGTCAAACTTGCGATCCGAATCTATTCGAAGGATTATCTATCACTGGCGTTGGCAGCTGAGCGGCAAAAAGTAATCATCTCCTCGCAATATTTCGTCTGCCATATTTGGACGACAGATTCGCGAGCGGGTTCAACTCCTGGCAACGATGATCGCGTGATTTCCTCCGCACAGTGGCGCCTTCTAAAGGGCATTGGCACTATTAGGTCCGATTTATTAAAACGAAAGGATTTGGCGAAACAGATTCAGATGATTTTGGAGATTAAGTGTCCCTCGATTTGGAGAATTTTAGAAAATCGTAATCGATCAATTGAACTACTAAGCAGTCGATCAACATTTGGTTGTTAACATAAGGTAAGATAAGGTCAACGGCAGTGACCTTGGCAGCCATACGGTGTCATTAAACAAAGCGCAATTGCGAGATTCTTAAAAGGCTTTATAGAAGTGTTTAGATATATAGGCCTTCATACATAAATACATACATACATACATCATACATAGACAAATACATACATACATATATGCATGGATACATACATACAAACAAAGATGCATGCATACATACATACATACATATATGCATACATACATACATACATTCATAGACAAATACATGCATACATACATACGTCCAACTGATCAATCATTCGATCGATGACGCGATATAATAAGCAAGTGTTGTTGGAATGAAGGTCTCGTTGTGCATAATTCATTGTCGGGTGTCATACACCTGGACATGACGCAGGTGAGCAGATGAGCGAGGTACTTACGGAAGGACGAAGACAGAGACACCGGAAGAAATTAAGGTGTTTTGCCCGACCCAATTTTGCTTCGATGTCGCTAGATGGCCTATTTGGACGATAATGGCCGTCCATGTTGGCTGTTCTTGGATGACTCGATTTCCATTGCGATGGAAGATGTGTAAGTTTTCACCCTCTTTTACTCCGTTGTTCTCCGTGTAGCGATGGATCGGAATGTAACAAACAGTATGCGTAATATAAAGAAATGTATTGCAAAGCTAATTAATATGGTGCAGAGCAGCGTAGTGTAAAACTCTGAATGAAATATTTTAGCGCCACACGAAAGTTTCGACAGAGAGACCAGCTTTTTCAGCAGTTCGCAAGAACCAGGTTTTTTTCAGATTCAATGCCAGGCCATAATTTATGGGGTTAACCCAGGGCAGAGGATGAATATAGCACGGGATGAGTGGAGTGCAGAATGTGGTTGCTTGGATTGGGGTGGTACTCGGAGGGTAGTAGACAGATGGTAAGTAAGTAAGCCCTGTCCCGGGATCACAGCTTCGAAGCGTTCGTCAGTGTTGTGGTGCTAAGGGTAACAGTTACGCTGAGGATGGCTATTTTGTGATTTATGATTAGGCTGAGGGCGAATCAAAAGGCAGCAGCGGTTGGGGTGGGAATTAGGGGCCGTGGCTTCCGTCCAACTGCGGAATTGTGGTACGGTGCAGATCGGTCGATCAGTCGAAGAGAAGGTCGTTAAGGGCCTCGGGGAAACGGAGCCTATAGGAGAACAAATGCACGACTAAAATGAAACACACACAGGCGGACACAGATACAGCGACACAGCTCATAGAAGCCCCAGACAGACACAGACAGACAAACACCGATACAAAGACACAGTTTTTAGAAACCCACACACACACACGCACCGATACAAAGACACAGCCCATGGAAACCCACACACACACACACGCACATACGCACAGATAGACACCGATACAAAGACAGCCCATGGAAACCCACACACACACGCACAGACACACACGCACGCACAGACAGACACCGATACAAAGACACAGCCCATGGAAACCCACACACACACACACGCACAGACACACACGCACGCACAGATAGACACCGATACAAAGACAGCCCATGGAAACCCACACACACACACGCACAGACATACACGCACGCACAGATAGACACCGATACAAAGACAGCCCATGGAAACCCACACACACACACACGCACAGACACACACGCACGCACAGACAGACACCGATACAAAGACAGCCCATGGAAACCCACACACACACACGCGCACAGACACACACGCACGCACAGACAGACACCGATACAACGACACAGCCCATGGAAACCCACACACACACACACGCACAGACACACACGCACGCACAGATAGACACCGATACAAAGACAGCCCATGGAAACCCACACACACACACACGCACAGACATACACGCACGCACAGACAGACACCGATACAAAGACACAGCCCATGGAAACCCAAACACACCCAAACAGGCATTAGTACAAAGATGCAGCCTATGTAGGCGCAACGAAACCCACGCAGACAACCACAGACACAACGACACAGGCGATGGAACTACAGCGACGCACACATGACCAGATACAGGTACAGTGACACAGCACGTATAAGCGACAACACAGAGACAGACAAGACACGGCCCACAGAAGCTCCAGACGCATAGACAAATACAAAGACACGGACACTGACAGATACAGAGCAGGAGACAGGTACAAGCAGAGCGAGAGTCTCGTGAGACGAAATATGGCGTCGAGATATCATTCATTCGACTGCGATAGACGGTAGCCGATCGATCGCTGCCTGAATGCCTCCCCAAACCAACCCAGGCCCATCGCCACCCAAGACCCACCCACCCAAGACCCACCCACCGACACCCTCTGACAACTGACCTGCCAGCCACCAATTCACATTGCAAGGCTCCAAGAGAATTAAAATCCCAAGCCTCCTCCTTCTCCTTCTCCTCTGCCTTCTCCTCCTCTTTCTTCTCGTCATCCTCCTCGTCCTTTTTCTTCTCCCATTCCTCTTCATCTTTCTTGAGTTCCTTCTCTGGTTTCCATTGTTTAGCAGTTCCACGGGTGTGCAGATTTTTATGCCCGCATGTTGAGGCATTTTTATCTTTATGTATGCACATGTGTATACACTATGTATGTATGTATGCATGTATGTATGCATGTATAAGTATATGTATGTATGTATGCATGTATGCATGCATGTATAAGTGTATGTATGTATGTATGTATGCATGTATGTATGTATGTATAAGTGTATGTATGTATGTATGCAATATGTACCTGCATGTTTGTCGGCGTCTATATCGGTCTGCCTGCCTGCCTGCCTGCCTGCCTGCCTGCCTGCCTGCCTGCCTGCCTGCCTGCCTGCCTGCCTGCCTGCCTGCCTGCCTGCCTGCCTGCCTGCCTGCCTGCCTGCCTGCCTGCCTGCCTGCCTGCCTGCCTGCCTGCCTGCCTGCCTGCCTGCCGACCCATCTGTGTGTCTATCTATTTTTCTGTTTGTCCGTATAAGCGGAGTAAAGCCATAATTGGGTGAGTTGACCCGAAAGCTTAAAAAGAATCGTTGGAATTAAATTTCTTGGCTTCTTTTTACGGTTTTTCTGGAGCGTCCGCGTGTCATCATATTGGATTGACCTTTAGAAGGTCAGTGCAGCAGGAGGATCGAGATAAACACCTCAAATGACATTCTATTTATTTGTAAGGTTCTGAGAAGGCGCTATATAAGTGATCAGATACATACATGCACAAGGGCGAATCCAGGATTTCAGCAAAGGGGGCTACATGGCAAGCGCGAAGGGCAAGTCGATATACGGAGGGCTGGGTGGGAGATAGCAGCAGTGGGGTCCATGGACCAAGTCCCCGGTTATGGTTCGGGACGAAGATTACTGAGGCTGAGCGTTTTTTTCTTTCTTACAAAACAGGTAATATGGCGTATTTTTCTTGCATTACTTTTTGGTTTCATGTTGTATTCTAGTCTAAAGTTCAAAAAAGCTGACAACGTTTGTGTTCAACTACAGTAGCGACAGATACAGATCTGTCATATCGGCTGCTTGGAATTTGGAGCTTTGTTTTCAGATTTGTTATGCCACTATGACACCAGACTTTGAAATAATTAGGCTAATGTTATACACTGAAAGTGCGGCACGGTGGTCTATCGGTAACACATTTGGTCAATGATCACGCGCTTGCGGATTCGACTCCGTGTAACAACCCTGGACAAGTTGTTTGCACAAACTGTGCCTCTGTCACCAAGCAGTATAATATACCAGCGTAAGCTGGGAAGTAAACGGCAAGTCCTGCGATGCATTGGCCACATATCCACGACCTTGGGATCCATCCATTGCCGGCTCAAGGCCAAGAAAAGGAGATGAGCCCCTCCCCTACGTTTCACTTGTGGAATATGGGATACTTTACTTTTTTAATTTATACACAGAAACCGCCTTAGCCTCGGGATATGAGAGCGGATAGCCAGTCCTCTACCTCGCCTTCTTTTCTTCTCATTTACAGCGAAAAGCCAGTGTACTTAGTTTAGGCTATCGCAAACGATGCAGTAAATTGGTCAGCTATGGCAGGGATTAATTTTGAACCTCCAACCCCGGGGTCGACTTTCCAACACGCTATCCACGAGATTAGTTGCGCCTGCTTGATTAATGACACTGCCACAATCGAAAATGTTCATTATTGAAGCATTCCATTAAGCAAGAATATCAGAACTGATAGCATAATTGTGTAACTTTGAATTTTTATCTTGAGCTGACTAAGCAGTAGTTTGTATATGTGTAGATTAATAACATATAATAACAAATATGCACTTTCATTATTTTTCTCTTTTTTCTTAAAAAAGAAACTATAGACTTGCTAGGGATTCCTGGAGGATCAGACCGACTTTGTTATCAAATAGCGTCTGGGGAACTCGGAAACAATGATCCTCTTATATATAGTCAGACCCGATGAACGGGGTCAGAAGGTCGCTGACTCCAGGGCTTGTGGTTTCTTAAAGGGGACCGCCAGTCCAGCAGTTTTTTTTTTCATTAAAACAGGTTAGGTATAATCTAAAGCCTGCCATCCATCACCTCTGAAGTGGTGTTCAGAAATAGCTAGCGAGGTTAGGAGGTTAGCGTGAGTTGTTGAATATTGCAGTGTTAGCTGGATACCTTGATTGCAGGAACATCACAGCCAACAGGCGCAGCATCTCAACATCTGAAGACTATACCAGTCAAGAACACCCAAGCAGATTGAGTGGGGGTCAGTGGGACAGACTGCTGGGAAGATGAGTGCTGATGAAAATGGTTTGATTAAAGCAACTGTACCAAGGGCCAGGTGGAGAAATCAAAGTCCAAATCCTCACTGGCTATTACATTTATGGGTCTTCTCTGTGCAGTCCTCATATTATTTCAAAGCAAAGCAACTCGTATACATACATACATATATGCATATATATACACATACTTACATATATACACATACATATATATACATATATATACACACATATATACATACATATATACGCAAATTCATACGTACCTAATTATCTACATCCTTACATACATACATGCCCACATTTTTCCTGAAAATTGATGTGGAGTTAAAAAATGAATGACGGACGAGAGATGCTTATCTTTCTGTTAGTCACTTTTTAGCGACCACTTTTATTTCTCTTTGCTCAGAGTTTCGACGAAATCTAATTTAGCGTAACTTTTTACTGGCAATTATAAAAGCCTAAGGAATTCGCTCATGCAGAACTTCCAAAAAACCCTATGGAAACACAGGTAACCGATTGTAATTGTAATTTGAGATTTACAAAGCGCATCTTAGAGGATAAACTCAACAGGGGCGTTCCCGATCAGAAGAAGTAAAATCACTGTTAAACAGTACAGTCTTCAGGCGCCTGCGAAACCCTGAGATGGGAAGAGAGGAGCTTGAGTCGCAGATCTCGAGGGAGACAGTTCCAGCCGGTGGGACCGACATACGCAAAACCGATGTCACATAGGCGCTGCAGGCGGAGCTTACAGTTGCATGCAGTGTACATGCAGCAGTTTTAAAAGTTGGCACAAAGGTTAACTGATGATCCAGGAGGATACTTGGGCATTCCTCATAACTTACCATCACAGCTTAACACCACAGCTTGTCCACAGACAGATTTATGCCTATCGATTTTGTTTTGACTGAGCGCCTGTGAATAAGCCCGTTCCCACGACGTAGCTATCGTTGGGCGCTGTAGAAATTACGAGCTTACGATTACGATACGATTAATAGACCTACATGCATTCAGACAAAATACCATGAGAGTTTATAAAGCCAGTGTAAAGAACGCAAGTGCGCAAGGAAGGATTCGATGGACCCCTTCTCCTTTCCTTAAACTCAGTTGGAAGAAGAAGAAGAAGAAGATGATGATGGTGAAGAAGAAGAAGAAGAAGAAGAAGAAGAAGAAGAAGAAGAAGAAGAAGAAGAAGAAGAAGAAGAAGAAGAAGAAGAAGAAGAAGAAGAAGAAGCAGAATAACAATATGAAGAAGAAAAATATGAAGAAGAAGAAGAAGAAGAAGAAGAGAAGAAGAAGAAGAAGAAGAAGAAGAAGAAGAAGAAGAAGAAGAAGAAGAAGAAGAAGAAGAAGAAGAAGAAGAAGAAGAAGAAGGGGCCATAACAAGCATGTTTCTCCGGATTCGCCTGTGATAAAGACGGATCCGCGACACAGGCAGAACTTGGGAGTTTAGAAATTCTATTGAGAAAAGTCTCTCTTATATAGCGCACTGTAAGAACCCCACAAAGGCTCTGTTGGGGGAGTGTTGACCGACTAAAACGGATCCCCGCCGGAGAAGATAATCGCAGTCGTATCATTCATCGCCACGTGTCATCGTGTATGTGTCGCCATCTGTTTGTCTTTCTGTCCAGTTGCTCATCCCACAGGGCGACGGCTTTGAGCTCGAGAATGCCGTTTTCCTTTAACGCCGTGAACTTGTATTTACCTAAGTCGTCAGTAGGAACGGGATGCGTGGTATAATGCGGTGTTGACTGAGCAAACAGATAAAGGAGTTGCGGATGCCACTGATGATGGTCCCCTCAGGTCATTGAGTGCAGTAGGATTCTCTTCCATAAGGAGCATTTAAGCTCGTCGCAAGATGTGATCGTACGGTGTTATGATACCGTAAAACATCAATCGATTGATATATCAATCCAACCAATTTTTGTCTAATAAGTAATTGTAGCAGTTATTGTAAAGTAAAAGTGTTTCATAACTTTTTACATGTAAATGCGGCGCTATCAGTTAGTGTAAAAGTAATCGAATCCAATTTATCAGGAGAAGGCTATATAGCGCCATGTGTACATGCATGAGTTCATGTATGCATGCATGTATGTATAAATGTATGTATGTATGTATGTATGCATGTATGTATGTATATATGTATGTATGCACCTATGTATGTATATATATGTATGTAAGTATCTGTGCATGTATGTATGTATGTATGCATGCATGTATGTATATATGTATGTATATATGTATGTAGGTATGTATGTATGCACCTATGTATGTATATATGCATGCATGTATGTATATATGTATGTAAGTATCTATGCATGTATGTATGTATGTATGCATGCATGTATGTATATATGTATGTATGTATGCATGTATGTATGTATGTATGCATGTATGTATGTATGTATGCATGTATGTATGTATGGATGCATGCATGGATGGATGCATAGATGCATGGATGCATAGATTTATTTATATCAAGACACTTAATATAGCGCCTTTGCAGTGCCTCAAATAGGCGCATGATTATGATACTCACAGTATCAGTCGTCATATGATTGTCTTCGAAGTAAAACCATAACCAGATTTCTTTACACACGAGATCCGAGAACTGAGCGAAACATCTCGTAACTCATGGATAACATAGACATATTCCTCTCGTGTTTACACATTCACGAAGAACAGGATCTTGTTCACGCGAACACGAGCGGCTGAACGCGTGTTTACGAGGCCCCTGGAACGCAGCCACAGTCTTCTTCGAGGCGGCGGCGGCGGCGGAGGCAGGTGCTTTGTGTAGGTTTTATGGGTGCTTCTGTTTACGAAATGCGTTCGAACGAGAACTGTTGCCATCAGTGATTATAATCGGGGGCCGAGGGAACGTGTCTCTGTCTGCGTGACGCCTGATGTTTTTCTGTGAACATCTTTCATCTGGATTCTGTAGACAAACAAATAAGCAAAACGCCAGTGTGTTCGTTTTCAAATGCGTTATCTCACACAGGTCTGCAAAACACAATAATTGGATAATTCGATCCACTTTCAGGGGTTTCTTTTTTCCGACGACTTTGATTTGTTTGAAGCGTGATGTTATTTTGTTATTATGCTATTTCATGCTATGCTATGTTATTATCACGTTCTGCTATGCGCTGTTATTTTAATATTTTGTTCAAAGAAGAAGAGAAGAAGGAGTGGGATGAGGAGAAAGAGAAGGATGGGGAAGAGGATGAGGAAGAAGAACGCGAAGAACGCGAAGAAGAAGCGAAGAAGAAGGAGGACGAGGAGGAGGAGGAGGAGGAAGAGGAGGAGGAGAATAAGAAGAACAAGAACAAGAAGAAGAACAAGAAGAAACATTAGGAGAGCAATCCCTTAATCTAGTCCCGTGAGGCAACCATATGTACGAAGTTTTAACAAATTCATTTTTCTTATCCTCGACGTATGGGGACTTTCCCTCACCGTCTGATCGTCCCACTCAAATTAAGGCTGAATTCGATAAGCGCGCAAGTTGAACCGAAATGTCAAAACAAATTTCTATTCTAGAGGGAATTTGAACCCTCTACTTCCGATTGACTAACCACTACACTAATAATGCAATCATTATATTATGTTAATGTGCTATTATTAAGTTATGTGATGCTCTTTTTATCGCATCATATGCGGCATGCATCAACGTAAGGCTTTCTATCGTTCTTCAAAATTTTCACAATGCGTAGACTCCAAACGATAATTTTTGTTCTTTAACAAAGTTGTTCCAAGCACCACAAATGGAAGATATTACAATTGTCTGACAAGTGAAATTGGGTGGAAATCTTCCGCGAAACGCATTGTTCAGAATAAACATGTGTCGTCATGTCTATATTGGATATTTCAAAATTACAATTGCATCGTTTTTTTTAATTAAGAATATACATTGAATGCGTGCGGTGGAAAAATAAAATTATTGTTTACGGATATAGACAGTTTGTGCTATACCACATCCACACGGATAAGGTAGATTCTAGTATGAGAAATCATGTTAGCTGTTATAACACATCGGATTATCCATCCGGTCATATTCTTTCCAGTCGCCATAAAACTGAAGTTATTAGAAAATTTAGGTCTCATCGATTATTTATTGAAAAATGAGATGTGCCGAAACCATATGGTCGCTATAGAAAAACAAGTCCATTTACAGTTTTACATTTAAAGACGAAACGACTTCTGTGCCATCTATCGAGTGTGTAGGCTTGCATTAAAAATGTATCACACGATGCTTTCTGAGAATAAGCAAAAGAAGACGGTTAAAGGTGTTCAGAAATCGTTTGCGAAGAAAAATATTCCATAGGAACATTTTAACAGATATCTCTTTTATGAAAAATATATAGCATCAAGATTCTTTGCTATTTATAGTCGTACGCAATAACTGGTACTGCACGGTGGTCTATCGGTACCGCGTTTGGTCAATGATCATGCGGTCGCTGGTTCGACTCTGTGTAACGACCCTGGGCAAGTTGCTAGCGCACACCGTGCACCAAGCAGTATAATTTGGTATCGGTGTAAGGTGGAATGTAAACGGCGATGCACTGGCCTGTGCCCAGGACCTTGGGATTTGTCCACTGCCAGCTCAAGGGTCTAGAAAAGGAGATGAGCGCCTCCCCAACGTCTCACTTGTGAGATATGGAACACACTTTTCTTTTTTACACTTGAATTGCATGCTATTTAGATCCGTAAAAGAACTGTTTCGACGTTTGATTATAAGCGCTATCTGATTAATAGTAATGAATATTTTATCTTATAGACATTTGAGATGAGGTGTTACAGATGGATATTACACACCAAATGGAACACATTTACACTTCTTTTCCAGAAATCTTATCCTGATTCTTCCTCTTCCCCTTATCTCTCTTCTCGCTTCAGTTTCAAACATCATCCACCGTAGCCGTCCGACTGTCTGACTGCCTGACTCCTGGATCTTGATCTGGAACCGAACCCTTTTGCCTAGCGATTTTGTTTTGACTGAGCGCCTGTGAATAAGCTGGTTCCCGCGACTTAGCTTCCGTTGGGCGCTGTAGAAATCTCGAGATTACGATTACGATTTGAATGTAGTCAATGAATTGTCTTTAGTGCTAACATTTATTTGTAAATAATTAGCTGCTATTTATGTTTGTCGTAATTAAAATTGTTGACATTGATGCCTCTTGCGCAAATGTAATGTAATGCTCAATATACAATGATAGAAGATATTGAACTGATACATGAAGTATCAGTTCAATATATTCTGGCTGACCATTTGAATATATATATATATACACACACACATATATATAAAAATTCCATTAGCCAACTTTTTACATCTCTACAATGAATTCCACCTGACAATGCATTTGAGAAGTGGCCACCCAACCTCATATGCCGATGCCAAGAAAACAAAGTTGCTAACGCTTCATGGCCATGATTGCTGCTGGGATTAGTTCAAGAAACTGCTCTTCGGCTAATTATGAGTCGGCTAAAAGCTACACTTGAGCACATCCTCGCCGCACCAGCCCCTGACTTTGTCCAGTCATTCTCCTCCATTCGGTCTTCCTCCGATCCCTCCGCCATCCATTAAACACAACTTGTTTGACCATCTTGGTGTTATCCATTCTGCAGATGTGTCCAAAAAGATTTAATTTTCTTTCCATTACTTGCTGCGCGATGTTTTTCGTGCAACCCACTCGTCTTCGCACCTCAGCGTTTGTGACCTTCTGTTGCCATCTGGTGTGTAATATCCATCTGTAACACCTCATCTCAAATGCCAGTAATAGGCCTATATCTTTGCATTTTCTGTACAGCGTCCAAGTTTCTCTTGCATACAACAACACACTGAATAGGCCTACATATGTTTTGATAATTTTCACTTTGGTGTGCACACTAATCTCCCTGCTGCTCCACATGTTCTCCAAAACCGCCATTACTCCGCCATCTTTTGTTATTCTTCTCTTTATCTGTTTGATACAGTCACTGCTCCTTGTCAGCAGACTTCCCAAATACACAAATTCGCCAATACTTTCGATCTTTTCACCACCTACTTACACTAAGAACTTGTTCTCCTCAGCACTAAATATCATTAACTTTGTCTTACACATGCATTCTTTCCTTCTGTGTCTAGAGTTTCCACGTTTTTCAGAATGATTTTTCTGTCTTCGGCAATGAGGTTTATGTCATCCGCAAATCTTAGTTTGTTGATTTTCATTCTGTGGACTGTGATTCCCGTTCCATTTTATATTATTATGTCCACTACTCTCTCTCTGTCTCTGTCTCTCTCTGTCCCTGCCTGTTGTCTGTCTGTCTGTCCGTCTGTCTGTCTGTCTATCTCTCTCTGTCTCTCTGTCTCTCTCTCTCTCTCTAAGATATGATGAATATCGTTGGAGAGATTGGGTCTCTCTGTCTTGTGCCTGTTGCAGTTCTGATCCAGTCTCCAAGCTCCTTGCCCACTCGGATTGCTGATGTTGCATTCTCACATACATTTGTGATAATTTTCCACAGCCTACTTCCAACTCCGTTTGATTCCAGCACCGCTTATGTAACGTAGTGTTTGATGAAGCATATATATTATTAACTCCTATACATGTATCCATACATTTAAAACATTTATACATGTATTCATACATGCATAGATATACACACATATGTGCAGATACATATATTAATATATACTCTAATGAATATGTCTATATGCGTGTTTACAAGCATATACAGAAGTGCATGTATTTATAGCCTGCACATTTATATATGTTTAGATCTGCTTATGCATTTATAATGGTATTGTCGGCGACGGATGATTGATTCAGAGGCTGCTTGTCCCTATTTGTCGTTTCTGTCATTCATCACATGTGACCAGCAGACGATGACGATCATGTATTATTACACCCTGATTAGATTAGTCACGCAACAATTAATCCGCTCATCTATTTATAGCATTCGAATCTATGGAAAAACACAGCCAGATGCTATAAGAAATAATGTCCGTTTCTCTTAACATTTACTATATTATACATATAAACATACATTAATTATATGTATATATTTCGCTTATATTTATGGGTGTATGAAGTGAGTGATTTCGACAACACACACGCACGTTTAACTTTAAGAACTCTTGCGTACATACAGATATATTGATTTCTGGAAGAAGAAAACAGCTGGATATACGCATTATTTGGATATCCATATTATGGATATCCAAACACATGCAAGAAGACAGATGATATATGCATTATTTGGATATCCATATTATGGATATCCAAACACATGCAAGAAGACAGCTGATATATGCATGTATATGGCTATCTGTTCAGCTGGTTTTCTTCTTCCAGAGATCAATATCTGTATGTATAGATGTTCAGACTTATACAAAGTATAATATGTAGTATATTTAATATATATAACATTATCAAATATAATAGATATATACATTATCTATAAAATAATATGTATGATACATGTGAGCGTGTGATTGTGAGTTATGCGGAGCTGCGTTTTGTGAATTGATGCTTCGGACCAATGATCCCAATCGCCCGCTCTTTTCTTGGAACGATTTGCGATGCTCTACACCACCACCACCGCCATCACCAGCATCAGCTGAAGCTGTATCAGATCAGCTGCTGCGTTGCCTTTAGATGCATACAGTTAGTCCAACGCCCTACACGTCGCAACGTCTCATTATCTTTCATTACGTCTGACCATCTCGTGATCATTTAGATTGGAACCATGTATACACCTATCAAGAGGCAGACAGTCAGAAAGACAGCCAGCCAGGCATACAGACAAACAGACGAGCAGGTGAAAAGATACATACGGTTAGACACATAGACAAAATGTAAGAAGCTTGCGAAGAAGTTAACTACATAACAAGGCGCAGAAACGGACCGGGAGAAAAAAGAAATTATAACCGAAAGCAAGTAGAAAGATTGTCGTCTAATGTGGTGCGATATCGTTGTACCATAGAAATCTTGTTTGGCATAATTTTTCCTATGTAACTGGACCGGTGGAATACATCAAAGCACTGGAGAACAGTCTCCACGTCTTCAGTTATTATATGCATTCACCTTATGATACCCATTTCACTAGGATCTTCTCCCCACCCTACGATACCCATTTCACTAGGATCTTCTCCCCACCCTACGATACCCATTTCACTAGGATCTTCTCCCCACCCTACGATACCCATTTCACTAGGATCTTCTCCCCACCCTACGATACCCATTTCACTAGGATCTTCTCCCCACCCTACGATACCCACCCCACCCACCCTACGATCCCACAAAGCCTTTCAGACAGACAGACAGAGAGGAGGAAAAGGAAATGGAGGAGAAGGAAAAGGGGCGTCCATAATATACGAGCGCCAGACCGTTTGGTGCAATCCGGACCAAATTGAACGAGTCGAACTGGAATATAATCAACGATGACCTGTCGCATGGGATCCTCTCTGTCTGATCTCTGGCAACGGAATGTAACCTCCCTCGCCCACCAGGATATCAAAACAACTCCAATCCTCTGCCCATCTGTGGATGTATGTATACATGTAATCCACACTCGGGTACAGGCACTTAAGCACATCCGACTAATTAAACCCACCATCAACCCAAACCCGCCAACTCGTCCACTGAATCATCCTCCAAATCATTCATCGAATCATCCACCAAATTATCTGCTTAATCAATCATCAAATCATTATTCTAATCACACACTTACCCACGCCACTTCCACCCACTCCAACTCAATTACTGGTTGCTCCGAACGGCCCACCCAATCTCCTACCGACTCACTCTCGTTCAGTTAAACAAACATAATCACCTTATACTACTATGCAATTACAGTGCTCTGGATGAGCCGCGGTTTAAGTTCGATTAAGAGCTCTATGGTTCATTTCACGAGTAAAGGATTTCTTAAAGGCGAGTGTTAGGATGTAGGATTTAAGCTAAGTTTAGAATTAAGTCTAGCGTGAAGTGAACAGCTGGCTTAAATTTTAAAAATAGGTCGACTGTGAAATTTACAGAGCTATTGTTAAATGTAGAAATGGTTTGGATGTGAGGTTCACGTGTTATTTATGATCAGGTTCCCCGTTGGCTTATCTTTAGTAAGATCATTATTCTTCATTCATCGACCTTTTTCAGTTTATTTTTAAAACGAGCATTTTCTTTCAGAATGGCGCTACACAATCGCTCAATTACATTACATGCGTCGTACTGATTCACATACATCGCTTTGTTAGCTGCCTGCCCGATACTTCGATCTGCGGCCGGCGCATGCACGGATGATGCTCTGGCGGCTGCTGCTGCTGCTGCCGAATGCTGAGCCAATCGCGAGCACAGCCGCCGTCCTCTGCAATCACCGCGCTCAGCAACCGACATTTGGTCTTCGTCTGCTGAGTGCAGCATCTCTTTTGCAGGACGACAACGACTAGCAGGAGGAGGAGGAGGAGCAGTATAGCAGAGAATTTGATTCGGACGCTGATGTCGGTAGCATCGGATGCCCCTCGGATGCCAAATGGCATCGGCATCTTCGCCGGATGCTGCGGCTGTCACAACTTACACGAGCAAAAGATCATTCATCAGATTCCGTGGCACGTAAGTTCGACTACATCCTCTCATCCTCGACTCCACTTCGTCCTCATCCTATTCCTATTCCTCCTTTAGGGCAATTCCCTTCCTTATGTCCCTCGTCCTCTTATCATCCTCTTCTTTCTCCTCCTTATCCTCTTCTTCTCCTCTTTCTCTTCCTTCCTTCTTTATTTCTCCTGCTTCTTCTTCTCATCAACTTCCTCCAGTACATTTTTCTTCCTTCTCTTCTCTTCTTGCTCCTCCTTTATTATTCTGTTCCTTCTCCTTCTACATATTCTCCTCATTCTTCCTCGTCTTCCTCATCCGATTCCTTTCTTACGCTTTCATTCCTAATGTCACTCATTCTCTTATCCTTCTAATCTTCCTCCCTCCATATCTTCTTCTCCTCTTCCTCTTCTTTCCTCCTCTTGTTCGTGTTCTTGTTCTCCTGATCGTCCGCTCCCAAATACCCAGAGCCTCGATGAACCGGAGTACGTGAAGCGGTGATCCTGCGTTACTATTAGGACCAATCAACTGGGTGGCTCCCTTCCGTCTTCTTGTCTTGCTCGTCTGTCTACGTGTCAATAGAGGCGCTATATAATTGTTATATAATTGTCCAGGTAAATACATACGTGTCCCTGTATGTTTTCAAATGTTTGTATCTGATCTGTGTCCGTTTCAAAAGCTTTTGCTCTTTCTATCGGGATCAAGCAAGTGATCGCCCTCGCCCTATAACCCTCTGGATAAAAACCCCCTGTAAAAACCCCCGGTCAATAATTCCCAAGAAAATAACCCCAAATTTAAAAACCCTGTCCTATGACCTCAAAATTCATATATATATACAAGCGTATTTAAAATGTGATAATATATCAAAGGAAGAACTGATGAAATTACTTGTAAAGCATGAAACCAAGAATATTATACGTAGAATTAATGTGTACACTAAAATCGGGCTTAGTAAAAATGAATAAATTGTTATAGCGCTCCTTCATTATTTACACAAACATTAATGCAGTCCATTTTACGACACTATATCGGTAGGATTTTGTCACAATAAATAGGCCTAATTATGATATTAGGTCTACTACGTAGAGCTGGGTCGTTATCGGTTATTAAGTCCGTAGTTTTTGTTCAAAGTCGGTTCGGTCTCGGTTTTCGATTTTTATGAATTCTTTATGCTTTAAGTTTACAGCCTGACTTTGCTGTTATACAGTTTACGCTTCGCAACTGTACCGTGTGCAGTAGGCCTACTGTTCTGCTGTAACAAATCTGCATGTTAAAAATTGAAATTTTATTGATGTTTTCAACTGCCTTTGTTATCAGTCTTTAAAAGGCATTTTCTTCTATACACGAAGCCTCATAAGGAGTGAAGCGACTTAAGAAGTTTAATTTTCAATTCTACGGCATAATACTAAAATATTCTACAGTCTTTCTTTTGTAAGTTTCACCGTATTTCACTAACCATTTTATAAGGGAATAGCTATACGATGTGTGTTACTAAATGCAAATGGATCAGGTCGGTTGACATTAATTCAGGTTTATCTAGAATCAGTTTCTGCACAAGAAGTTTAGCATTTAATTAGCCGACATTCTTATTGGTCCGTCATCGGTTGATGCTTTGTGCTTTAGACACTGGCGCCATAGCATTTGCCAATTAAACAATTCGGCTGAAGAATGGCATCGCAGCTTTACAGCAGACTTTGGTGGCTACTATCTGAATATCTTGTCTTGTCTTGTCTTGTCTTCAGCCTTCTTCGAGCCTAGGACTGACCGCACCACAGACAATTTTGTGCCATCTGCTTCTTTCCCTTGTCTCATGTAATAATTGGTCGAAAGATAATTTAGTCCGCGATTTGATGTTGTCTATCCGTATCAACTAGGGTCTTCCCCGAGCTCGGGATCGAAGAATTAAGCCTTGGATGATCTCTTTCTCTAGGCAGTTGCCACTCTTTCGCAGCACATGCCCAAAAATATAAAAGCTTCCTCGTTTTGATTAATCCGAGCAGACTCCTCTCTACTCCCGCAGTCCCTAAGACTCGCTTTGGGTCCAAACATCTGGCTGTATTTATACCATCACAAAAGGAGCAGGCAGTGCAGCAACTGGAATGCAGCCAACTGCTGATGGAATGCGCTAAGAGGCCACCAATGAAACGAGCTGCGAACAGCATTTCAGAATGCCTCAAATCGTAGCAGACTGAAAAACCGAGATTTTCTCAGTTATTTAGCGCTGTGTCGCACACAAAATTCCGTTTAAAATCAACTATCTAAACTGCTATTTAGCCTATTCCAATTTAACATTAGAAAATAATGTTTACACAAAATAAAAAACATTTAAGTGTTTTCTTCATTTGCTTACTTTTAAATTTTGTGGGGTTATTGATCAGAGGGCTATTACCCTAGAACCATTCTATCTGTAATGTAAGCAAGCAAGTAAGTAAGTAGTTTATTTGCCATAAATAAAATAGGCCATTTATGTAACGCCTTTTCGGTGTAACTCGTAAGTTGCACCGAGAGCCAGACAGCAGTCAGCCAGAAGTATAAATCAATCAAATCAGAAGCAAGAAGACACAGTGGAAGAACTACAGCTCTATAATTTTCTGTGCTGCTGTTGTGTTGTCGTCAGTGTGTGCGTGTGTGTGCGCGTTTCCGTTTGTGTGCATATGCACTCCTGAAAGCAATGTCTGTTGACTGTAGACATTAGTGTTGTTAGCAGACATTTATACAATTAAATTACATGAGCACATGTGCACAGTCGCTTGTATTAGAGCAGTCTATATACTGAAGCAGGGCATAGTCTACCCCTCGTCTAGGCTTCCCGTAGTTTTCCATTCAGGAACCATACAGTAAAGAAACATTTAGCCTAACCTATTCCAGGTTTCCAAAGAATTTCACTTGAAGGCATTCAACATTGTTCTCTCTGTCTGTCTTTCTGTCTGTCTCTGTCTTTCTGTCTGTCTCTGTCTTTTTGTCTGTCTCTGTCTCTCTGTCTCAACAGTGGTAAGTAATTAATTGTCATCGCCTGAACTGCACAACAAGCAAAGCGCCTGGATTAGGTCTATTTATAAATGCAAACAATTTTTCCGTGGTGCGCAAACGTTTCTCGTGTTCTTGAGCTTCAGCAATAGACCGGTCGTCCTTGACGGCTGAAACACAGAGGAAAGAGCAGTCCAATAACCGTAAGACCCAAAGTACATCCGTGGCATAGACCGTTGATGCTTTAAGTGAACGTAACGTCGTCAGAAACTATAACCATTTCAGTCTAAACGTTCTTCTGAACGTAGTCATTGTAAACAGTAGTTTTCGTAAACAGTAGTCTTTGTAAACATTATCCTTCGAACATAAACGCAGAAGAAAGACGTAGTAATAATATCCCATCTAGAAATAAGAAGCGGCTGCGTATTGATTTTCCACTGATGGTTTGCGGAAAGAAACGGCCTTGCGGTGGATTTGGGGCTTAGACTGATTCTATAAATATAGGTCATCACCTTTGTCCCTCATTCCATACAAGACGAAAGCAAAAGAAGACTTCTTTCATGTAAACTGCGCTCAAGACAGCCAGGCGAACAATCAAACGACGGAAGTCGACCCATAGAAAAAGCTCCCATAGAAGTTGACTTCAATGCGAGTCAAATGGATTCCTACAAATCATTGACAGACAGAACACTGTAAAGGCTTTTCACAATCGCTTATATTGATTCACAACAACAAACATAGCATGTGCAGTTAGCTGGAAGTAGTAAACCATTTGTTTATTTTATATATATATATATATATATATATATATATATATATATATATATATATATATATATATATATATATATATATATATATATATATATATATATGTGTGTGTGTGTAAATATATATATAATATATATATGTGTAAATATGTATATTATATATATATATATATAATATATATTTACACATATGTTTTAATTATATCTAATCATATCTAATCTATGTTGTTACTCGAGATCGTATGTGTATTCAGGTTGAGATTTGCTGTTGGAAGCAGTGTGAAAAATCCCTCAAAGCAAGAACCTAATGACTGGAAAAATTCATCCAAATAATGCATGCAACTGATCCAGTGAAAGGGAAGATTCCCCTTTCAGATGCGGATGGCACGCTTTGTGTACCTTAGGGAAATAAACGAATTACTTTACTGTGAAACTTTTTATGTAAAAGATGCAGTCTCCCTTCGCCCTTGTAAAAGATGCAGTCTCCCTTCGCCCTTGTAGATTCCCTTACCTAAACGATGAAGATTTCTGTCGTCTTATCTGTGATAGGAACCCTAATTGCTTCTGCAATTATCTTCTTCTATATCTCAGCCATCGATCGCAATAGAATAGAAACCAGGGTATGGTTCATAGAGGACGAAGGAAACCTTCAACTGAGATGAATTTCTTCAGGTTTCTGTTGTGGTGTGTTTTCCCATCTGCTTACAGCTACAAATGTCACCCACTATAGGTAAATACTTCAGACGAACTGCTATCCTTGTTTCAATATGTCTATGCTTTTGCTGTCACTTAATAATTTGTCTGACCTAAACTCATTGTTGCATCATTACTGCAACGGTGAGTCATCATCTCTGGCCACGCTCTGTCTGAAAGGGCATGTTCCAGATGAATGGCTTCCTTCCACTCTTCCATCCTTCCTTCAGTTCTCATATTTTCCCTATATTCACTCCTTAATTAACAAAATAATTATAAGCATTAAATTATAAGTAGTTATTATCAATAATTCCTTCCATATAAATGTTATAGATAAGTATGTTAAAAAGCAGAAATGTATATAAATCTGAAATATTGAAAGCAGAAGCTTTTACGTTGGCTTATTCGATGGCTGTTTAAGGGCAAGAAATCCGAGTAGTGTGGGCTCATCTGCAACAAAAGTAACTCGCATTGTTCTTTCATTTTCTTTTGTTCAGTAGCATCACGACTGAGGCTAATCACGTGACTGTTAAGTTCAACGCATCCAGTCCAATCTCAGCGCTTCTCAGAGCCGTTTTAAAAATGCAGTAGGCATCACGGTGTGATTTGTTGCGGGCAGGTGGACCTCTGGGCAGGAGCAAAATGTATAAAATTTATTCTTGATGTATAAGAACCGTGTGGTGAAGGTCTCCCAAAAAACTACGAGAGGCAGCTGGGCCACTGATCGGGTCGGGTTTCGGTGCAAGACAAATAGCAAACGAAGCAGCTTGCAGGCGCTGGAAGAGGATCGATGGGTAAAAGAAGGAGTAGGAGGAAGACAGAGGAAGAGGAGAGGATGAGAAAGTCGGCAATTAAAGGTTAAAGGTGAAGAACGAGGAGGATGGAAGGAAAAAAGGAGAGAAATAGGGGAGAATAACATGAGATGGAAGGACAGTGTGACGGTCAGAGGGAAAGTGACAAGCCAGTAATAATAATAATAATATAATTATAATAATAATTATATACAAAGATATAATCTATGTTCATCCGTAGCAATGATGCTGCTTTGTTCGTTTCATCGTTAGTTCGTTCCCGCCTTAGTTTTTTCTTATTTCCTTCATTTTCTCCTTCTTTCCTTTCTTTGCTCACTTTTTATTCGTTCTTCGTAGCTTCAACTCCCCATCTCATTCGTCGTCACATAAAACATAGCTATTATTAAACTAGAGAAAACTACCCCTGTAGATTCTTCTTGCAGCCATCTTCCATCATTCAACCGATTCTTTTCCATCCTTCTTTCAATCCTTTATTATTCCTGTGTACCTTATCACTACATCAAAAACTCTGCCTCGGTCCACATCTGGAGGATAAATCTCGAAAAGTCATCATCCTCTCTAAATCGATCTGACTAGAGAACTCAAATGCCAAATGCCAGTGCTATGCGTGCATGTCATGAGCCCACTGGCAAAATTCTTTCTAAAAACGAACACTGGCGCACTCTAGTGACTAGTGATGCCGTAGATCAAAGATGGATGTAAGACTCCACCGATGTATGACGTCATCTCCTCAATAAATGTGTTTGCTCCTCTACGTTGTCTCGAGATCTCAGTTGATCGACTTTAAACTACGCCGTGGCAAAACTGCTAAATCACCCAAAACACTTATCCAGTGCATAGGAGTGGCGCAATTCTATATGGCCACAGTTGCAGCGGTCCTGAATCCAAATCTGCTGAAGAGGGAGTTCGATTTCATTGGGTGAGTGGTCCACAGAACCTCTATGAACAGCTCTTCGGAAAGGCGGCCAATTTGTAATGACGCCACTACGTAATAGATACAATGCTTTAGAGTGGGGTAACTATACAGGACTATAGTTGCAGAGGTCCCGTGTCCACATCTGCTAAAGAGGGAGCCAGATTTCATTATGTGTGTGGGTCCTGTTCGAGATTCTGCATCTGATCGTATGTCTGTTTTAAAGAGCCGTTGCTCTTTCTATCGGTATCAGGCAAATAACCCCCCGGGTCGATAATCCTCTGGATAATAAACCCATAAGATAAAACCCTGGCCAATAACTCCCCATATGCAAATACATCCAGGAAAACAACCCTCAGTTAAAACCTCTGTCCAATGACCCCAACAAATCAACCGGAAGACAGAAGAATTCAAAATTCTGCGGAAGGACCTGACGCCATTGCCTTCTAGACGTCAGACACCTGGCGATGACGCTGTCAAATCCCCATCCAGGGGTCGCGATGACGCTCTAAGTCAAATCCCCATCCAGGGGTCGAATAGAAAACTCGACCATTCACCTATAGACTCAGACAGTTGACGGCATCAAGCATTGATCAAGTACACTGGTTGACCCTGCAGACCAGCACATGGCAGACATCAGTGTCCCCAATCCCTCCGTCCGGCTTTCCTCTTTCCGAACTTCCCTCTCTCTCTCCACCCCGCTGCCTTCCCTCCCCTTCGCTCCTTTCATCTTTCTCTCCCTGGCTAATTCCAGACATAATCGCCTGGCGGGAGAATTCCGACCGGCACGCATCGCGGAGACACCTATGGCGTCACAGATAAATCCGGTCGGCGAAGGCTGGAGACGGATGGACGGTAGTAGTGGCGCTATATAAAAGCGGCGGTCGCGAGATAAGGGCGCTTCCCCACACGGACAAATCGATGCATGTAATTGGGTGGAGGATTGGACCAGACGGACTGGATCAGCGGATGGCGTGTCCGACCAATTTACTCGCGCTTCGCTATTAAAACGACAACTCCACTTAAGCCAAATCGATAATCCCTATTTACCTCACGGTTGGGTTTCTGCGTGTGCTTCTGTGCATACCTATACAGCTCTCTCGCTCTCTCTCTCTCTCTCGCTCTCTCTCTCTCTCTCTCTCTCTCTCTCTCTCTCTCTCTCTCTATTTCTTTCTCTTTCTCTCTCCATACAACTGCCTATACCTCTAATACTGCCTCTTTCTGACTGCCTGCCTGTACTTCCGTCCGTGTACATTCCTGTCTCATTGTCTCATTCTGTATTTCCGTCTATATCTCTACTGACTGTCTGTTTAAATTACCATTAGATTGTATGTCTATATGACTGGCCGCGTGTGTCTCTGTTCTAGATCTCCTTTCGCTTCACGTTTCACTGTATCTATCGATCTATCTTTAACGAGGTTCTGTCTCTGTTTCTTTTCTCTCTTACTCTTGCTGTCTGTGTCTGCTATCTGGCGTTCTAATATCTCTATTGTTCTTTCATGCTTCCTTTCTTTTGTTTTTCCTATCTCTTTCATTTGCTCCTTATTTTCTTAGCTTTCTAAATCACTCTCTCATTCGAATTCAGCGTGACTCTCAGTTTAGTCCTATATCTCGTTTCAGCGTTCTTTTTCTCTCCGTCTGTACGTCTGCCTGGTTTTTGGCCTTTAATTTTTAGCAACCTCTCGATGTATTCTCTCTGACTTTTTTCTCACTGCCAAAAAAGACAAAGATGCAAACAGACACACAGACAGACGCATGAGACAGACAGACAGAGATCAAGACAGATAATCAGACAGACAGACAGCCAGACAGACAGGTAAACAAACAGCCAGACAACACAGACACACAGACAGACGCATGAGACAGACAGACAGAAAGCAAGACAGATAATCAGACAGACAGACACCCAGACAGACAGGTAAGCAAACAGCCAGACAATACAGACACACAGACAGACGCATGAGATAGACAGACAGAGAGCAAGACAGATAATCAGACAGACAGGCAGCCAGACAGACAGGTAAGCAAACAGCCAGACAACACAGACACACAGACAGACGCATGAGACAGACAGACAGAGAGCAACACAGGTAATCAGACAGACAGGCAGCCAGACAGACAGGTAAGCAAACAGCCAGACAACACAGACACACAGACAGACGCATGAGACAGACAGACAGAGAGCAAGACAGATAATCAGACAGACAGGCAGCCAGACAGACAAGTAAGCAAACAGCCAGACAACACAGACAGACAGACAGAGAGCAAGACAGATAATCAGACAGACAGGCAGCCAGACAGACAAGTAAGCAAACAGCCAGACAACACAGACAGACAGACAGTTGGTACCAAACTTAATGCAAGAAGCGAGTGCATCTCAAGGGACATATAAAGTACAGACGAAAACCTGAGTCAGACAAGGCCAACGAAGACCAGACCCATGACCTACAGTGCAAGCATATCATATAATTTCTGCACTGCATCCCAAAGGAGAATTGAGATGAAGAAAACAGGAATGCATCCTCACTCCTTCCTTAACTGAAGAATCCCTCGGCTGAAACGCAATCAAGACCATCAAGACAGTTACAACTGCAAACTATCTGTCGTCAAACAAATATAGTCATTTAAATCACTTGTCAAGAGCCTCTAAATTTTACTCTTACTTTTGCCCGAATCCAGCTTACACCATAGCCAACATTCATCTGTGTCTCAGATTCAACAAATACCGATTTAGCGCGCCCCATGAGTGCTTTAAATAAATAAATAAATAAATAAATAAAACGGAGTCTAGCTTTCTCTGCTTTCGGAATCATCAACTTTCACCAACTCATCGCAGTTCTGACTCTGAGGCCAATGTCACCATAATACGATAGAACAACAGGAATTGCTCAGAATGAATAAAGAACATAACTTTGTATAACAAAACAAGTTTATGAGAACAACATAACAGATATCAAGGGTTTGAAGTGGTTCTAAAGATATATAATCTACGTTAGAATAGTTCGAACTAAATCAGAATAATTGAACGGATTGACACCGAGATCGTGAGAGACATACACAACAGAAGAAACAGACGTGAAAATATAAAATGGTGGTATTATTGGTCTGACTAGATTCGTGATAAACAGATGCGGATAGAATATAACCCAGTAGCTTGAAACAGCGTAGACAGCGCATAGAAAACAGGCTGTGCTTCGCCTGCAAAGCATGCAGACCAGTGCGAAGTAGTAATGGATAGTCATGATGATTTTAGTGGCCTGTTCATATTTCTTTTTCGGCGATTGATTGGGGTTTTGTCATGTCCAATTGTAATTGTAATCACGACAGTGTATGCAGCATCGTCAGTAGCAAGCTACTTCAAGGGTGCTTTACAACGTCAAATGTCGGCGTACCAAGAGTCCAACTCTAAATGATAAATGGGCGTTTCCTTTCAAATTGTAGGTTAAATCCAACGAATACTTATTGAGTCGGTTTCTTATTTGGACTCAGGCACCATGAGAACATTTCATTTTAAAGATACATATTCTACACCCGAGTCTGATTATTCGAGGTGTGTTTCAATTACTAAATTAACGACTCTATTAACTACAATATCTATATGTTTGCATCAATAGTACAGTATCATTCTAAAACTCATAAAATACACATAGGTTCTTATAGCACTTCTTTCGCTCACAAGGTCAGAAAATCTATATCTTAGGCACGAGGTAAATAAGCGCAACTACTTGTCCGAGGTCGTTACACGGAGTCCTTCCTCTCAGCAGATTCGACCAGCAATTGTTGATTTACAGACCTTGTTCGTTACCAAAGAGACCACTGTTACCAAAGAGACCACTATGCAGCACAATATGCCTCATTAGAGGCTCCTGCGTGTAATCTGCACGTAAAACATCACCTTTATTTATTCAATCCTAATTCTGCAATCACTCAACTGAGGTTGGAGTACTTTGTTAATTCGTCTTTGTCTAACCGATCCTGACTTACAACTTACCTGTTTCAGCTTAAGTTTAAGCTTACCTGTTTCAGCTTAAGCTTAAATTCTAAAGGCTCCCTGTCTGCCTCAATGAACTGATCTTCTGGAAATTCATCGTGTTGCTAATATAGACGTTGCTGGCATGGCATCGATCGATGTCTTGTTCGCTGTTAAACGAGCTCTGGGATATTATGAAATTAAATCCGGTTATAATAGAACCATATCTCATGAATCCAATCGTATTATGATTGAATTAAAAATCGAATCATATTATGATTAGATTTTTGAACTTTTTATAATCTAAAAAGCATAAGATGCGTTTTACGAGAACTTCTAGTTAGGATAGCTTACTAACTATTATTCAGATACTTAGAATATGCAGAATTTTAACAAACAAATTTCTACAAGTACGCCTAAATTCATACTTTATTATGATCCAGAAACAAATTGGTCTCTCTTTGACAGCTTCTTACGGTTCTTATAATCTTTGAACTCATAACACTGTTAATTTTAATTCAATGTTTACTACAGCAGGCCTACTAAGGTATGTTACCGCGATAATTTTCGTGGACACCAAGTGCGTTGAGACAGATCAATATTTATTAGCCTACTGTAGTATTTCTGTTTGTACTGTTTGTCAAAGGAAGCCTTAACAATATCAGCGGCGCAGGTATGCCTATAATTATTTACCTTTAAACATAACTTCAGAGTCCACTGATTCATCTAATGAAATTCTGTAGTTTCCTCGTAACATCAAACAATTGTACTTAATCACTAACAGAGTAACTGGGTAACTGTGAGTCACTATGCATACATATATACTTGTATAATATTTCGACATATATATCCACGGTTACAGAGTAAACTACATAAATACGCAATATATATAGCGATAGCCCTTCGCTAAGAATATATTATACGTGTATATATGTATATATTTTTGTGTATAGATACTTAGTTACGTGTTATGAGATATCGTTTGTATATATATAATTCAAAGATCAAAAGATTGTTCGTTGATGCACACGGCCTCCTAGGACGATGCTCTCTAGATGCTGCGGCAGAAACCGAAGCATAACTAGCTTACGCAGCAGCAGCCGTTGTAGCCAAGTCTGCAATTGAGGCAACGACGGCATCGAGTATCTTAACGAAGGTCGAGGGATGCTTCTGGAATCGAAAAGGAACAGTGGGAGGAGGAGTGGGGAGGAAGACTGGAAGGAGGAGCAGTGGGAGCAAGAGTGGGACGAAAGAGTGGGAGCTAGAGGGGGGATAAGTTGAAGCTAGAGTGGAAGAAGGAAGAGTTGGAGAAGGGGTGGGAGCGACGACTGGCTGAGATGATTAGGTCAGCAGCAGAGTCCATGGGCGCAATAAACTAGAATGGCAACAGTCGCAAGGCTTCATCGAAGAACTATCCAGAGTGTATTTGATAACAGACACGCATATAGACATACATACAAATAGAGAGACACAGACATATAGGCATGCATATATGTAGACATACGGACAGGGTTGGACAGACAGCTAGACATACAGTAACACATAAAGACATATACATGGATAGATTGACAGACAGACCTGCACATAGACAGATACAGGTATACATAGAGACATACAGACACATACATATACACAGACTGCTAGACTGAGACAGACTGATACACCACCACATAGGCGGACATACAGATATACAAACAGACATATGGACAGGCAGACATATATAAAGACGAAGAGAAGATGCTGGCATGAACTGACTAGAATTCTACGACTGGCGGCTGCACAAATGAAAATTCCTGCCACGGCTGTGAAATGGTCATAACGTTCTAACATCAGAAATGGGATGCGGATGCTGAAGCAGCAGATGCCGATGATGCAGCAGCAGCAGCCGACGATAACTATGAAGTCGTCGGCGGTGATGATTTTGTTGGCGTTGTTGCACTGTGATAATGATGATGAGGTGTCGACATTGCATCTGCGCTGAGTATTGCGTGGAATCTCACTGATTACACTCAGCTGCTGCTGCTGCTGCTTGCAACTGGTCTATATAATTATTGGCAATTAAAGGAGGTCACGCATGCGTAGGAAAGACGCGAGATATTGCTGCACTGAAACTGGGTAAGGCCAAGGGACCATAACACTAAACTTGACCACTTGGTTCATCGTCTGGGTGCCTTGGTACATTGATCAGGCTATCTGTCTGCTTGCCTGCCTCTCTGCCTGATTGCCAGTTTATCTGCCTGTTTATTTGCCTCGAAGTATCCCATCTGCTGCTTATCGATCTGTCTGTCTTGCTGCCTCTCTGTCAGTCTGTCTGCTTGCCTGTATGTCTTTCAGCTGCCTGCTGCTTGTCTGTCTATCCATCTGGCTTTCGTCTGTCTGTATATCTGTCTGATTTCTCCAACATTCTAGTTTGCCGAATAATTGTATGCTTGAATATTTGTATAGCGCCTTTAATGGTGATGCGTGACAATTGGTCGCTAGACAATTGGGCGCAGGAACAATTTGCCGGAGGGATAATTCGCTGAAAATAATATTTATAAAGTATTAGACACATTTACTCAAATGAAAACAAGAGTTTTCAAGAAAGTAACATTCATAAAGTAATAGACACAGTATATACAAATGAAAAAAAGAGTTTTCAAGAAAGCATTCCACTTTAATAGCAATAGTAATGCGTTATTAATATCCCAGTTACAGGGCTATCAATAAATGTAATGATTACAACCACGAAGGTCTACGTGTGATATAATATCATGCGTTTCGAATTAAATGAAGGACTCAAATTCATGTTGAAAAGAGAGCAGAGAAGATTTAGAAGCAACAGACTGTCGTGTCCTCAGTTTGCGTTTTACATTTGAAATGTTTGATTGTTTCCTGTCTTGAGAACTGGATATTCGACATCTGAAGTACTGCCATGATTGAGCTGTTCATTTTCTTAATTAAATATGGGAAAATGAAAGACTGTGTGTCTTTTCTCGAGTTAACGCCGCGCTAGAAAGCGATCGAGTCGATGGTTCGGAGCCCAATCGTTAACAACATAGAAAGATCGTCGGCACAAACCTAACCTTACTTTACATTACATTACCTTAAGTTTCCTTAGTTGCTCTTTTGCCTGTTCTTATCCTGTCTTACCTTGCGTTACTTTACCTTTCCTTATCTTACCTTAATTTACCTTTTTCTCGTCTTACGTTAGCTTAACTTGAATTGTAATGTGCTCTGACTATTGTTAACTGTTTAGTGATCTCTAACAATGTTTCTCATGCGTGTGAAGATCGAAGATACAAGCAAAAATACACACGCACATGGTCCTCCTGCGTGTGAAGAAACGTTTTCCCCACGGAACTAAGCCATCTATCTAATTAATCTAATCGATCTATTGATTGATAAATCAATTAGATCAATCAAATGATTCTCTTCCTCGGACGTGCAAGACAACAAGAGTCACCAGTACATTGATTGATACATCGATTACCCGAGACAACCGAGCAAGGCGAGACAAAGGCAGATGACGCTAGCACAAACTCTGTGGTCACAAATAGCATATTTGTGGCCTACAGCCAGGCAACTCAGTCTGTTTACCACGCAAGAAAACAAAACCGCGCTTCTGTTGCTGGCAGGCCGTCATTCATTACCCGCGAATTCGCGACCACGAGTGGTAAAACCACACCATTTCCCGCTAGCATAGAATAGACACAGTTTGATCGAGTATGACGTGTCTATGGATACCGAACGCGCCAAGGTCACTGGTGTCATATAATGAATTAAAACGAACCGCAGACCTGTAGGCGGGTTGACCATAATTAGATGAACTATTCAGCTAATTGAATCAGCCTAATACGCAGCTAATGCACTTAAAATGAATGCACTTCCGAAACAGGGCCGACGCTAATCGTCAACCTGTGAAGCCGCGTCCGAATCTGCATTACGGCGCACATGTCTAGTCGTTGTCGATCTCAGCCACGTTTATATGCGCTACTCTTTTACTGGGCTCGACGTTTTGAGGCATGCATCTCAAATGCAGGTTGGTAAAGAAGCAGGAGGAGGAGAACTAAGAGGAGAAGGAGGAATAGGAGTAGGAGAAGAAGAAGAAGAAGAATATGAAGAAGAAGAAGAAGAAGATGATGATGAAGAAGAAGAAGAAGAAGAAGGAGGAGGAGAAGAAGAAGAAGAAGAAGGAAGAAGAATAAGAAGAATATAGGCTGAAGCCCATTCGTTTTCTGGTCCTGTTCACGCGATGCGTATATGCTGTTAATTTCAGTTATCTGCAGCCCTGCGTTTCTGCTACCGTTGTTCATTCATTTGTCCAAAAAAGTCATCGAAGTCTTCGTCGTCACCATCATCATCATTGTCGTCGTCATCATCATCATCATCTTCTTCTTCTCCTCCTCCTCTTTCTTCTTCTTCTTCTTCTTCTTCTTCTTCTTCTTCTTTTCAACAGTGACCGATACAGAAGTTTACACAGAGCGGAAGGCAAAAGTAAGCAAGGTCGTACGCGTAACTTCGCCGAAAAAGTTTCGTTGATTTTTTAGTCAGTCGTCATAAGTTTTCTAAACATTTTCTGTCGTCTAAATTTTGGCGACCTTTGGCAGGTCTAAATGTTCTTCGTTGTTCACCATTTGCTAACAACATGTGCAGTCCGTACGTCGACCTATCTCTGTCTTTCTAGCGCCATCTACCGAACGCCCTTCTTGGAGCGCTATCTGTTTAGCGCCATCTTTCTTTTCGGCGATGCCTCTGCGAATATTTGTCGTTGAGATTAAAATCAGTGTGTACTTCTTGAGCGATGAAGATTGACTGCCCCGGACTGGAGCAAATGCACTCCTCGCCACTGAGGGTCAAAGCGAGGTCTTGTATGCGAACTCCTTAACCCCCCTCGAAATTGATGGTCTTTTTATGGCTGAGGTTAAGACTGTCGAAGCAGGATGCTCAGTTATCGGATTTAGTCGTCGATGGGTATTCTTCTTCCACGTTCTTCTCCGCTTAAGAATGGAAATGTGCTTTATGGTGTCGTGTGGGGCTTCAGCGGAAATGCCCTTACAAATGGCTAGTAATAATTCTACACTTTGGTGAGTTGAGGCAATCTTTAATTCTATAACGCCTGAAAGAAGTCTTTTCTTACTAATAGAATAACGCAATATATAGAGGCCTAAAGTAATTGAGCATTTACAATCTATTACTCCTATTTATTACGCTTATTATATGTTACGCTTATCTATGATTCTTGTCGTTTGCGCTTTTCCGAGGACTTGAAAGGCGCTATAAAATTTTCTGAAAATGTTCAGATACAATTACAGTGAATAATATCGTGCAATATAATCACTGTTTATTTCTATGTGCTTTTCTATTATTTCTGTTTATCTTAATATTTTATTATTTGAATATTTATGCTAATATTTCAAAAATTTGACTTTAAATGTAAGATTTCCTTTGATTTTATGTTTCTCTGCGCTTAGTACGCATCTGTTTTACTTAGATATTTGTTCCAAGAGCTTTCATCTTTATTTCTGGCCGTTCTGGTTCCCTGATCTTCGTCCAGAGGACTCGTTTAAGCTCTGAAGAGTTCGAAGACTTTGATGAAGTCATGCAACGATGGAAACCAAGCAATTAGCTTTTCAAAGCGTCCATGCAGGACATCCTCCAGTTAATGCTTGCGTGAGAGGATTTGCCTAACGATCAATATGGCATCGTGGAATCTAATCCCAGTGGCCCACGAGTGATAATAACGGCCAGTCTGACGGCTCAGCGCCGTGTTCCATTGCAATACGCATCAAACAGAGGAATCGATATCTGTGATCCTCTACTGAAACCTTTAAAATAACTGACTTTGAATCTGACAAGGGCGATTATATTGCGAGACTTCCTCGAGAAAAACATTGGGCTCATCGGGTAATTGGTTCCCTCGCCAAACGAACGGCAGTTATATTTATAATACTGAGTGTATACGTGTCCTTGCGTGTCTTTCTCTCATCTTTCGGCATTTACAGCTTTGACATGCAGCTCATTCATACACAGTAGCTGAAATATTTCTAAGTTATCTCAGGAAATATCTTTGTAAAGATCTAACAACTAAACTTAGATTCAGCAGATTCGGGTTTCTAACTATTGAACTGCTGTCTAGAAAAAAATCGAGTCATCAGAAGCAGAAACGTCCGTTCAAACAAACTTATTAATCGTAATCGAAATCGTAAACTCGAGATTTCTACAGCGCCCAAAGAAAGCTCAGATGGCTGGGAACTTATTCACAGGCGCTCAGTCGAAACAAAATATTATATGTGGATCAAACGCGGACTGGAAAAAGTAGGAAGCAGACACCGTAGAATACATAGTAGTGGTAGTAGTGGTGGTGGTAGTGGTAGTGGTAATGGTAGTAGTAGTAGTAGTAGTTCCTGTTTAATGACCCTGTGTCTTAACGAAGAAGATAATCGTTACATAAAGCTTATATAGTGTAAGTAAGTAAGTACGTAATGCATTTGTTATGGTACGTATGATAAATATAGCCGATAATACAGATTTGTGCATGTAATGTAATTAAGTTGGTTGCCTCCTATATAATGCTCTCATAGTGCAAAACAAATTTCCAGATATCATGGAATTTCCATTTCACTTCTTGGCATGCCACTACCAGAAGTCTGTTCCTATATATACACCGTAATCGTAATCGTAATCCCGAGATTTCTACAACGAAAGCCATGTCACGGGGACCATCTTATTCACAGGCGCTCAGTCAAAACCAAATCGATAGGCAAAAGTGTTCGGTTCCAGGTACATATGTATATATATATATGACTAGACTTATGCATATATATTCTGTTGTTGGTCTATAAACACATACATATATTTTGAAACAGACTTCTGTATACTTATGCGTGATCACTTCAATTTATGTGTAATGCATGTGATTGTGAGCTTATATAATGTAGTCGTCTGCGCTGTCGATGGCACAACGATTGGTTACTGGAATTCAGAGGGGATCTTACGGTGGATTTTTTCTTGCCTTTCGAGGGCAATAGGACAGCTTTCCGTTTGGAACAAATGATCTAGAAGAATCCATCGAGGTGGCAGATTCGGAGACTAGGAATGATACGCGAGATTACGACGAATTGGATTTAGGGAGACCCACAGAATTGAGCTGTTGTCTTAAGCAGAATGCAACTCGACCAACGCCGACGCAGAGCAAAGAAGGAGGCAAAGTTACATTGAATCAAGGAGGCCCTGCTTTGCCTATAAGTAAATTATGATCGCTCTAGGCATGGCCAGGTCTTCGCTCCTTGGTCGCCATCGCTTCGTTTAGTGTAATTCACGATTGACTGACCATTTACGATTCTCGGATTGATTTAATTAGCTGCTTCATTGATTGATTCATTCGTAAAGTTTGCTCTTATATTCCGATTGACTGGCTGACTGTCTGACTCAGTTTCCCACTCATGCATTCATTCATTTGTTGCTTTTCGTTCGTTAATTCATTCATTCGTTCGTTCGTTTGTTGCTTTCATTAATTCATTCACTCATTCATTCGTTCATTCGTTCGTCGCTGAAAACGACATCTGTCGCCTGTTCCGTCGTATGGCCTTCGCGTAAGTCATCTGGAAAAGGGTTTTGTGCTGCTGATGCTGGCAAGGTCGATGAACCGCTTTAAGTCTTTCAACTTCTGAGCAGCAGCAGCAGTACCTGCCTTCCGACAGGAGGACAGTGCCATGGTCAAGCCTTTGCTTTTGAAACCTTTGATTTATGCAGTTTCTCTTATAGATTTCGTTTTGAACAAAGAGCCAATTGTTTTGTGAACCCTGTATAAGAAGCTGACATAGATGCAGTTAACAAGAACTAATTTTATTTCATGCAGATTACAAGCGAACGTCCCTCAGACTCTCTACAGCAATTACTTAGACACAGTTTATCGTTCAGCTCTCAACGCTAATCTATCGCACCCATAGTCACTTAATTTAAACCGATTCGAAGATGCTAGAGCAGAGAACTGTAACTACAATATACTCGGCATTCCTATTATTTTGTTATTCTTTAATCTGTGTTGGTTTTAATTCAGAGTTTTGATATGTTATGTGACTCGTTTTACATTGCATTCTATTTCATGATACATTCCCCAGCTGAAGTTTATCCTGCGAGGACAAATTGGCCTGACCACAAGCGAAGGAGACAAGAGGTCCGCTAAATCCCACATAGCATTAATGGCGAGACAAACGAAGAAACGACCTGAGCAACGTGTTTCCCTGTGTGGCACCAAGACGAACGAATAATGTCGTTTCTGCAACGACAGTATAGAGTCGTCTGTGTTTGTTGACTGGACTGGGTGTGCCAAGCCGCTTTTACGACCGCCATTATTGTTTCCATTGTTCCATTAGCAGCCGTTTTCAAATGCTGTGGCTATCGGGCTGTCCGTCCGTCCGTCCGTCCGTGAACGGTTTACGTTGTGTGGTATTCTCGGTAGGACTGTTATGTTGGAGGTTTGATAAATGTTACTTCCAAGCTGATGTTCTATAGTTATCGCGGATACATTAAAATTGTCGCAACAAGTTAATTGGTATCGCCATGATACAAAAATTTGTTGAATTAATGCATCATGATATTTATCAATTAGATTACAGTGGGAAACACTTAACAGGAAAACGCTTCACACGAAATATTGAATAACACGAAGAGGATGATTAATCCGTCAATGGTTTTTAATGTAAACTAGTTCCTCAATCACTAAACTGATAGCATGAAAATATCGCTTAACACGAAACAATTTGTTTCTCGAGTGAAAAAATCCTGAACAAACTCTTGGATATCACGAGATACTATTGATTCATTTTCAACATCAGGTTCCTCTCATCTAAAGTGAAGCAGTCGTTTTGTGGTTATTGTGTTTGTGGTATGAATGTATTACTCTGTTATGACATTTTGGTTTAATCTATTTATAAACTTGCCAGCTCACAGCACCATCGGAAATGCTTTTATTGTAGAAACGAATATACAAGTAGGATTTAGCATACATAATATATACGTACTGAGCAGACTGAGGTAGACTGCCACCTGTTTCGGCCTATATCAATCAACCTGATCTGGCATTGATCGCTATTTATAGTTACTTGATAGCTGAGAATTCGGTCTATCGCTTATTTAAGCCGAAACACAACACATGAGAGGAGCGTGTAATTGAATATTTGAAACAAGAGTGAGCCGTACTACTGTTGAAAACCAGGGACAAAAACTCATTAATTTATGTAAGTCTTTTAATTTATTTCAGCCTTTTGGAAATATTGTTCAGTACTTACTGGTCTGTTTGAAAACGTGCTATAAAATGGCTTGTCAGAGTTGAGTAATATGAGTAGTTATTTGGGTAGGCTACTCATCATTGTCGTAGTGTGGTGGGTTGTAAAATGCAGGTGGTCATTGGAGTTTTGTGGCAGAAAAATCGTTGGAGTGTTGTAGCGAGTGACTTTAGACATCCTTGTGTAGTTTGATACACGACTACTACTTGTATGCAGTGAAATTTGGAATTGCTTTCAACTTAATCGCATACGCGTCGAGTTGAATTGTCTTAGCGTATGTGTGTAGGCGTTTAAATTAAAGCAGGGTAACGTTTATTAAAACGCTCGCAGAATCGCTTTCAGACATTGATCATGCAAATTGTAACTCACCATATTATTACATATTAATTCATTTATGCCACGAGTTCTCTCATTAAACCATAGACATGGAAACATCCCATATATCTATCTATCTATCTATCCATCTATCTATCTATCTATCTATCTATCTATCTATCTATCTATCTATCTATCTATCTATCTATCTATATATATATATATATATATAAGGCTAAAACACACAGTGACTGTTAAGAGTCATATTCATGCTCTCTGGTCATTTTCTTTTTAATTTCTAATTTATATATATAATCATGCATCTAGCTAGGCCAGTTATCAGACTGCATGCCACTCTTAGGCAAGTAATTTTGATGCCGCCCTTAAAGCCCTAAATACATTGAATATATTCTGAAAAAACATTACTAAGGCTTTCATAATGTTGGGGATTCTTAAAAGTAATTTTCCTCGCCTTGTTGGTCTCAAAGTCTTATACGACGTCCTCTTGGTTAAGACTTTGATCGGTTTCGATCGACGAATGCGAGAGACCCAGAATCTTTCTTCTGTCGTCATAGCTAACCTCTGCAGATGATTTTTATACGTATTAGCTTTAAGAAGCTTCTCTTAGCGTTAGCCTCAGTCACCAGTATTGTTAAAAGTATACATATTGCGGTAACTGCATTTGGATATACATCTTCTACATGGCCTTCATAAATTATTTTTCCCACTTCTTGTGGCCCATTGTGTTTTTCAATAAACTTGCAAAGCAATTTCAGTTCTTCAGAAAGCGCAGCTGCGTCAAAGTCAGCCGGGTTATTGGCCGTAATTTTCGTTTTCAATTCCTTGCGATGTTGTTAATATCGTCTCAGATGTCCAGTTTAAAGAACTGATTAATGAGAACCATTTTTTACAGTTATTAAGATTATTTCTCTATTGATTTCATAGCTTCGTCAACTGTGATGCTAAAATTCGATTCAAATTTCATTTCCGGATTGTGCAGCGAAATTTCGTCTTTACTTTCATAATCAAAATTCCTCAACTTTTTTCTTTCGCAATCTCTTGCTGTACGAGAGGAAACTGTGCAGCTATGTCAACAGCGGCTGCAAATTTATGTGCAGTTATTCTAACTTTGACCATCGATCGATTGAATCTTAGGCTTAAAAAATGTCAAACGAACTGGTGCTTATAACCGGTCACGCAACACTGATTATGTTCGGAGTCTTCGTGGAAGTGACTTTTAGATTTCTGAATAATGGTTGCTTCTTACAGGCAAACAACGTGCATGCATTAAATACCTATCTACACAAAGGGGGTAGGCCTACATGCAAAAAAGTTCGGTTTAGGCCTACTATTTAAATTACCGAGGCGCTAAGACTGTTAGCCTAAAGCCTATACCGGTCTTTGTCTGTTGTAGATATAGAAGAACAGACGATTCTTGTCCGGATTCAAGCTAATTATGATTTAGATCATATATTCAAGTAGACTTTTATTACGACTGGTTATATATAAGGGAACTGGAGACGTGCAGCCATTAGATGCCATCCAAGTGAATGGGATAAATCGCCGTATCAGGTAAGAAGCAACGAATATATTTATTGCACTCGAGCTAATTGAACATCGAACAATAGCCACGATTCAAGTGCGTTGCACTTAAAGCTACAACGCATTTTGAAAGGTTCTTGAAAGGCGATATATATTAGTGGTTGGTTACATTACATAACGCCCCTATTATTTTAAAATATCCACTTGTGCATGTTGCGAAATATATTGGGAAATATTGCCCGATTATAAACAGACTATAAGATCAAATAACTTCTATGGTGCTTGTACGCCGTTATAAGCCTTAAACTAAGCTGAACGATCATTGGTTGACCTGCAGAGAAAGAGGAAAGGAGAGGGATAGATAGATAGATAGATAGATAGATAGATAGATAGATAGATAGATAGATAGACAGACAGACAGACAGACAGACAGACAGACAGACAGATAGATAGATAGATAGATAGTCAGAGACAGAAACAGAGACAGTGACAGAGACAGAGAGAGTTTTACCAGCTACTGTAAAAGCTCAGTGAACCATGACAGTAAATTAAACTGGTTAAATGCGTCGTTTCAGCAACCGATTCTGAGTGAAGTCCTATCGTGTATGAATTTCTCACAGTACAAACGATTCCATAGTGGCATGACAGATGGCATCGAATAGATTTGTAAGCCGTGTAATTTACTGCAGTTCGCAACACTTACGTTGTGCCTTCACGTAGTTTAATATGTTAATTCATGGCAGAGCTGTATGGACGTGTAGCCGTTGTTTCTTTAGAAGCAGGATGCCGCCACCTGGTGTTCGATAGCGATTATCCCGCTGGGTCTTGATTATCCAGTTTCTTTTCTGTTCGACCTCAATAGCTAGGCTTTCTTTCTGATTTCGCTGCAGGTGTCCAGATGGCATGACTCACGTCGTCATGCCTCGTCTGTCGCCTGGTTTGTATCGTTCCCTTCCGCTGTGATTATCTCTCTGTATTGGTCCGTTTGTCTAGTTGTCTTTCTTATTCTCAGTCCATCCATCAATATCTCTCTGTCTCTGTCTCTCTCAGTCTCTCTCTCTGTCTCTCTCTCTGTCTCTCTGTCACACTCTCTGTCATTCTCTCAGTTTCTATGAGTCTGTGTTTACTTTTTTACTTTTTTATCCGTATTTCTGTCCTTTGGCTTTTCTGACATTATCCGTCAGTTCATCCATTTACTGTCGGTCTTCTTGTCTGTTTGGTTCTTTCTCGCCTTTCTCGCCATCACTGCCACCCGAACACATCAAATTAAAAGACCGAAATACACCAAGAAATTCCAACAATTTTCAAGTTGCTGAGAAGCATCTAATCTAATCTAATGACTTCTTTAGCGCCGTTATCATAATGCTCAAGGCATCAGTCGATGGTCGCTTCAAGTCGAAATAGCAATCCAAAATGATAATCCGTTGGAGAAGCCGGGTCGAATTCCAAAAGGTCAGACAGATCTGCACAGCAGAGGGGAGGCTACCTGTGTGAGCCAATAGGTTTGGCAGAGGGTTAGGTCACGATAGGTCAGATAGATAGTCAGATGGATGAGCCTCCGCAGCCTGAAACATGACCCTCTGCGACCTCCTGCATCCATCTAGCACCGAACCTGAATCTTATTCTACTCTGTACCTTTGACCTTGTCCCCCTCAAAATATCTCGCCCCACTTGACTGTCGGGTGACAATATATCCGTAAACCATGCCGACAGCACCATCAACTGCAGCATACGAATTGCTCCTTGTTTAAACGTTCTGGGATGAGCTGAGGTTCCTTGCTGAGATGAAGAGGTGAGTTGATGCTTGTTCCTTTAGATGTTCTTGGATGAGTCGAGGCCCCTTTTTCAGATAGTGGAGTTTGCTAAGGCTCCTTACTCAGATTGTGTCAGATGAGCTAAGGCTCCTTACATAAACGGTATAGTGTTCTCTAGGGTCTGAACTAGATACTATTTGTCTAAGTAGGAGGAATGCCGATCGGAATGGGTCTCCCGTTGAGAATTTAGGCGCTCCGATCAAATTTCCGGGCTACCCGAGAAGCATTATACCTCTGGGCTTTCGCACCCATGTCAATGGCTTATCTATCGGCCGACATAGATAGCTCTCCCCTCTATTACGCAGATTCTGTTTATAGCATGAGATTATGTGTGATTGGGAGAGTTACAAGCAGAAGAAGAGAAACATAGCCACAAGCACAGGCAGAGGTACAGGCAGTGATAGCTACGAATGAACATGTCCCTGACTGACGCAAAGAAAAAGGCGAAACCAGAGGAAAAGGATTTCTTTCCTAAATTAAACATTAGAATTGTTCAGATCAGATAAGGGTTGATTTAACTTTACTAACCGATGTGATTTGATATGGTCTAATATAATTTAGTCTAGTCTGCTTTGGTCTAATATAGTAGAGTCGAGCTTAATCGAATAAGATTCAGGTTCGGTGCTAGATGGATGCAGGACTCGCAGAGGGTCATGTTAACCGCCTGTATATCAATTATATGAGAGGGTAATCCATACTATAGCGGGACATTTGTCCCTTCTGGATTGCCCTTTGATGCCACTACTTATAATATTTTAGGTGAAACTGGCAACCTGGCCAGTTCTAAGCAATTGTTCAATAAACAAATTAAAGTAAATTAATAGTATAACATTTATAGCACAGTTGTAACTGTTTAGAATGTTGGTTTTTGGTGATTCAATAAACAAATTAAATTAAATTAATAGTATAACATTTATAGCACAGTTCTAGTAAGTAGCGCACAAGGCATCAGTAGATGGCGTACCAGCAACCAGCTGCCAGTTTGGCTCCTATTCCGAAGGTCAGTGCTTTTAGACAGAGTACCTTAACCTAAGTTGGATATGTCTTCTGAGACTAGCAGCTATTAAGTTGAGATCGGAAAGACAGGAAAAAAATAGTAGAACGGACCGAATTTTAACGAGAATTTTTAGAAAAGTGATCCTACCACGAAAGAGGATAACTTTTCCAATAATAGTTGTCACTGTCACGAGTTTGATTCAGGCAGTCAGAAGACTTCGGCACGATGTTGAGTATCAGAAGCAACGTGTGCAATATAATGCTGGAAGCATTTAGATAAAGATGTCTGGGTAGAAGGGTTAGGATAACGAAAATGTTTCTTGATTAAACAATATGGGATGAGTTAAGGATCCTTGTTTAGATGATCTGGGATGAGCCACCTAAGAAATGCATCTCACTGGAGGATGACCTGAAGTTTCTCTTAACAAATTAAACGTGCTGATCATCATGTAGTTTGCATATATGTGGTTATTCGGTATACATAGAGTGTCCTATCAAAGGTGACAACGATTTTGAAATTGAAACCAATATGAAGAACCGAACAGAGATTTAAACTGGTCATAGTCTAAGTAGTAGTGACTGACCTTGCCAAGGAATTCTTAGTACTAGACATGCAATGTTTATAAATTTGCCTTTGTTGATACCAATGTGACCGGAATCGCCATAGACAAAGAGGCTGGAAACCAGCGCATGAGCCAGCAGAACTCGTTCAGACAAAGCTACATAGATAATAGTATGCAGCACACGGAGAATATAACAAAGCAGAGCTGATCAGAGCTGAATTGAGTAGACCAGGCAAATGCAAAGACAGAAACAGAAACAGAAGCAGATACAGAGAAATATTAGACGGCAGGGACTGGTCGAATCAAAGAGCAGGTGCTTTAGCGAAAGATACGCAGACCGAGGGAGGGTAACGAAGCCAGCGACAGAAAGGGAGGTCTGAGAAGAAAGGCAACCAGACGAACACACAGAAAGGCATCGGTCATAGACGGACAATCAGTCTGTCAGACAGGCAGACACACAGACGGACGTAGACGTTCACTGTGGTCCAACGCATTCAGCATTGAAACGAATGTCACGCGTGACATTACGTTATCATTGTTGCAATCTGATGAGATCTGATGAGACGGAAATGCAATGGAACGCCACACAGAGACAGAGATACACAGAGACAGAGATACATAGAGACAGAGATACATAGAGACAGAGATACACGGAGACACGTATCTACTACTTATGTGACACGGGTATTGATCTCTGGAATGAATGCAAAACGTGGCACTGGCAACATTACAAGAAACTGCATCGCATTATAACCTCCTCCTCCTCCTTCTCCTCCTTCTCCTTCTATTCCCCTCTGCATTCGCTCCTCCTTCTCCCCCTCTTTCTGCGTCGTCTATATTTCTTCTCGTCTTCAGCAACGTTTTCTTCATCTCATTCCTCCGCTTTCACTATTATTCTTCCCTTCGTCATCCTCATTCATCCTCCTTGTCCTTTTCCTCTTCTCCTCCTCATCCTCCTCATCCTTCTGCTTATGTTCCTCCTTCTGTTTTATTATCGAGTTATGTCTTGCTTCTGTTCAATGACAGATCCAGAAAGGCAATGTTCCCTCCAATATTTCTCGCCGTGTGCGCATTGACCTACCACGACCTACCATTTTGCAGTAACATTTTGCAGTAACATTTTGCACCTGCATTCTGGTCCGTGCAAGGTGTCACATCTGTTAGGCCGAAACTGACATGTTATAAAATGACGTTAAATTAAAGAAATTGACTTAAGGACACGCTAAAGGGCATAGGTCAGCTACCTGCTCAAGTATGGTGTTTAGAACAGTTAGTGCAGCTTGATACTGAGGATAAATTTAAACGCCATAAACAATACTTGTAAATGTTGAAATTGTCTTCAGTCACCTGTCCTTAACTTGTGCCGTTAGTGGAGAGAGCAGTCTTAAATGGAGAGAGCAGTCTTAAATGGAGAGAGCAGTCTTAAACTTAATCCCTGTGTCATGATCTACCCATTATATATAAAATGCATGGGCGCCTATAAAAATTTGGACAGGATGAGCCAAAACACGAAAACTAGAACACGTATTCCTGGCCTGATGTAAGCCAAAATGGTTCAGATGTGAATTCCAGGAGAGGCAAGTGCACTGTTTTTGCCCCATGTGGGGCGCCCTTATATAGAGGTCAGAGTTCAGAAAGCCGCGTTCACAAGGTTCAAAGCGTGCGAACTGGTAGGAATACCAACTGGTAGGAATCAGAGTATTATGTATATTACGTTGGCCAGATGAATATGATTGTACTTCCACCGTAGGCTGACATGCTATATGGTTTTGCAACATGGGGCATTGAAACATTGTTCTGGCCTCCTGAACATAATAGGATACATAAGCCAACATCTGAAACAATGAGCTAAATTTGACTTTGAAATAATATGAACACTCACGAAATAATTTTGTGCGTTTATAGAGAATGGTTGCGCGCGCTTACCACAAAAGTCGCGCGCGGGTACGCTCACAGCTTAGCGAGAACACTGCAAGGAGGGCATAGCCCGGCCATGAGCCATGGGCCATTCTCTACACTCAGATGGTGGCTATAGCCCTTGGATGTGCCTTTGGATATGTTAACGGACATTAAGCTATGCTGTGCTGCGCTGTATTATTTTATGCCAAGTCACGACGCTTCATTGTCTGCGGTATAGGTTTAATGATTTCAGAGGAAGCGAGTCATTTTCTGACAAGTGATCTTCGGTCGGATTTTAGAGCGGTCGCGAAACCGTAGGCCGAATTTATGCAAGAGTCCAAGTTAGAGATTCCGAGTCAATGGACCGAAAGTTATACCAGAGTACGAGTTAGAGATTCCGAGTCAATGGACCGAAGTTATACAAGAGTCTGAGTTAGAGATTCCGAGTCAATGGACCGAAGTTATACAAGAGTCTGAGTTAGAGATTCCGAGTCAATGGACCGAAGTTATACAAGAGTCTGAGTTAGAGATTCCGAGTCAATGGACCGAAGTTATGCAAGAGTCTGAGTTAGAGATTCTGATTTGGAGTAAACTGTCTATAATGTTCAACGTTAAGTCGGTTTAACTGAATAGTCTGCAGTTGGACGAAATTAGACGCCGACGAATTGAGTTAATGTTCCTCGGTCTCATTATTATTCACATCCGGTTGCGCCGAGTGACCGATTGGGCCATAATTCGAGACCAGAGGGAGAAGAACGGGGAGGGGACCCTGGAAAGTGCTGCCCTCTGACGACAAAATGAAACACGACGTGGCGATCAATTGATCGCAAGGACCAGGCTAGCGTGTCATGTGGCTGGTCCCATGCGACTCGGGCAGAACTAATGGCCGACCAGGGACGAAGAGACAGCTATCCGACAGCAGAACGAAGGCAGTCGGACAGGACGAAAGGAAGACAGGACAAAAGGACGCAACAAAGACAGGATGAAACGGAAGAAAGGAGTCAGGACAAACGGACGAAAGGAAGACTGGAGAACGGACAAAAGGAACAAGGACAAAACGGACGAAAGAAACAGAGAGAGTACGACTGAGAAGAAGAAGAAGAAGAAGAAGAAGAAGAAGAAGAAGAAGAAGAAGAAGAAGAAGAAGAAGAAGAAGAAGGGGAGAAAAAGACGAAACAAAGAAACTGGACAGAATAAGACGACTTGCAAAAGTATGTATATTAGGAAAGAACAAAGGAAGAAAGGAAGAAAGGCCACGTGGATGATCTGAAGAAATTTAAGTACAAACGATCGAAAGGGCGAGAAAACGGACAAAAAGTAGACAGTGAATAAACCTTCGTGAACAGAAACACAAAACCGATAAACCGCAGGTTGTTAGACAAATCGTTATTCATCTGTTAGCCTACACTGTAGACGTACAGACAGTTAAACAGAGACATACTCAAGTCACTCCACCCAAGGGAGCTTTGTGTTCTGACCTCATCTGTCCCCGGCCGCATGATCAGGGTGACTTGCTTGTCCCTCTGGCTCGAGAATGTAACAGAAACATGACAATAGAGGGAAATCAACTGCATTACGTTACTGCGCTCTTGTCGAATTTCCTAAGATCAACTGGTGTCACACTGTATGTCGTATATTAGTAGATCAAAATTCATTGTCGCAATGTGTTACATGATGATCGGATGAAATACAGTGCAAATGAAACAACACTGAATTGATGCAACAACACATAATGCCAGACGGTGAAATATCACATCATTTTGTGTTAATATAGACCTCCATATTAATGCGATTCAGTGCAACATGATATATATCCTGTTGAATCCGTTATCCCATATTGTAGTAATATATATATATGACGGTATGTATGTATGTATGTGAATGTATGCGTGTGTGTATGTACATGTATGTATGTATGTATGTATGCATGTATGATGTATGTATGTATGTATGTATGTATGTATGTATGTATGTATGCATGTATGTATGTGTGTGTATGTATCCGTATGTATGCATGTAAGTATGGCATTCATACCAGTTCCTGTGTATGTGAATGTATGTATGTGTGGATGTACATGTATGTATGTATGTATGTATGCATGTATGTATGCATGTATGTATGTGTGTATGTATGCATGTATGTATGTGTGTGTATGTATCCGTATGTATGCATGTAAGTATGGCATTCATACCAGTTCCTGTGTATGTGAATGTATGTATGTGTGGATGTACATGTATGTATGTATGTATGCATGTATGTATGCATGTATGTATGTGTGTATGTATGCATGTATGTATGTGTGTGTATGTATCCGTATGTATGCATGTAAGTATGGCATTCATACCAGTTCCTGTGTATGTGAATGTATGCATGTGTGTATGTACATGTATGTATGTATGTATGTATGTATGCATGTATGTATGTGTGTGTATGTATCCGTATGTATGCATGTAAGTATGGCATTCATACCAGTTCCTGTGTATGTGAATGTATGTATGTGTGTGTATGTATCCGTATGTATGCATGTAAGTAAGGCATTCATACCAGTTCCTGCCTGACGATAAAACATCCGTGGCCAAACCCTAGGTAGTCGGACTCATTTCCCGCGCAGCCACAGGCACCCACTGTTCCCGGCAGCTCAATGCTTAGCATAATTGTGAAGTCATGCTGAAAATGATTGTTATTAAATTATATTTGGTATAGAAGTGATGGTAATTGCAATTTAACCAAACGAGGACGTTTTAACTGTTATTATGATGTACTAGCTATGAATGTCTTGGTCGTCTGATCGAATTTATAATTTTATAATTCATCCAAGTTTTTCTGAGTCAATACAATAATATCAAATAACACGTGGGAATCAATAGAAGAAGGCAAAGAGAGCAACGGGTCTAAAAAGACCGTGAAACAAAAGCAAGAGATCGACTATTGTCTTTCCCGACAAGTGAAAAATAAATTATGCTGAACTATTGGCTGCGTTGGTAAATTATGGATGGCAGCAAGAGACAAGGAATAGGACAGACACACAGACAGCCGGGTACAGACAGCCGAACATGGAGATACACGTAAGGCGAATCGTAGGTCGTCGATCACGTGGCCAGAAGTGGAGAATGGCTTGAACTTAAAACGGAACAAAGCTTGCAAGCGGCATGGAGAGTCATGCAGACAGACATCCAAGCGGTATGGAGAGTCATACAGACAGACATCGAAGCGGACAGTGAGACAGGCAAACGGAGGTAGGTTTATGAATCGTCGGGCAAGGCTTAGGGGTTGATGGAGGGTCTGAATATTCGACTTTCCAGCACTGGCTGCGTCTGTCTGATTTCGTCCTGTGTTGGTCTCGTCTTAAGTCGAAATCGTTGTGCTTTGAAGCCTGACTGAACACCGCAACATAGAGTCATCGTCGGACGAATGGAGCCGAGAGTCGCCACATCTGGAAGCTTCCCTGTGGCTCTGAGGCCATCCATCCTCCATCGTCCAGCCATCGCTCCATCAGCCTCCAGGCCTTTCCAATACTTAATCTCCTAAATCTAAGTAGTGTTGACGGCCGAATGTCATTTATTCGCAATATTGGACGAGCCGCCGAATTGGCTGGCTGGCTGGAGAGATAGAAGGACTCAAACATGGATAGATGAATGAGTTAGTGAATGGATCAATGGATCAAAGAATGGATTGATAGACCGACGGTTTGCTTACTAGATGGATGAAAGAATGGATGGATGGATGGATGGATGCACGCATGGATGGATGGACCGAGGGATGAATGAATGGATGAATGAATGGATGAATGAATAGATGAATGAATGGATGTACGCATGGATGGACGGAACGAGGGATGAATGAATGAATGAATGAATGAATGGATGGATGGATGGATGGATGGATGGATGGATGGATGGTTGGACGAAAGGACGGACAAAAGGACGGATGGATAGACGGATAGATGGATGGATGGACAGACGGACGAATAAATGGGTGGTATGAATAGATAAGTAGGTGTTCGATTGAAGAATCGATTGAACAGTGCATGATTCAGTAGGTGGATCGATAGATTGCGATCGGATGAGTTTTTTGTTGTTTCCTATTTGCAAATCCAATCTGTTGGTCTATATTTCTCCCTCGTACGATGCGAGTTTTCTCGGCCTCAGCAGAAGGTGAACGTAAATCATAGGATTGCATCTCCTAATGCGCCATCCGCTGCTGCTGCTGCTTCAGCTGGTGCTGCTGCTTCTGATGCTGCTGCTGCTGCTGCTGCTGCTGCTGCTGCTGGTACTTTTGTAGAATTTCTTTTTACACTGACTCGATGCTGTAGCTGCGGCTGCTGGCTGGGATTCGGCTGCTGCCAATTACAAGGGATTAAGTCCGTCCGTCCGTTCGGTCCTGAAGGTGACAAATGAAACGCCACCAGATACAGAGGCTGCGGCGCATCAAATCATACACCCCCTCTCTGTCCGTCTGTCCATCCTGTCTCTCTTCTTCTCTCCTACCTTCGCAGTCTGTCTCCCTCTCTTCTTTATTCCATCAATCCTCCTCTTTTCCCGTCATCCTTGTCTGTGCTTCTGTCTGTGTTTCTGCTTGTGTGGTTCTCTCATTAATAAACCAATTATAATATATTCATGAATATATTATGAATATATTAATAAACCATTAAGCATATATTCATGAATGAGCTACATATCTATATCCGGTAATATAATTATTATATAAATAAAAATCCTCTTCCTGATTAAAACCAGTGCTACTTACTCACTTACATGTACATTTGGACAGTTTAGCCGACGGATCCATTGACCTATGCTACTAGCACTCGACGGTTCATGACATGGAATCATAAAGTTTCATTGCGTCTCGTTGACGCGTTTTCATTGCTGGGTAACTTCTGCGACTGGACAAAACGTGCGACGGAATCTAAGATACTCAAGCGGGGCACTGCGAGTGCTTGAGCATGGGTGTTTGTCTTGTGGGATACATCTGGTCTCCGGCCCAGTCTAGATGCTTTGCCTACTTTGGTCCCACTTGCTGGAATCGTCTCCCTTGAGAATTGCGATTTGAGCTTCTTTCTCTCCCCCTCTTAGTGTTCCGCAGGCGCCTCAAGACTGTACTGTTCAACAGTGATTTTACTTTTTCGGGTCGGAAGCACCTCTGTTGAGTTTATCCTCTAAGAGGCGCTTTATAATTATCAAATTACAATTACAGTTACAATTACAGTCTATGTCTTTCTGTCTGAGCGTGGATTCATATTGCAGAACTTTTCGTTGCCTGATCCGACGCCGACGCGTTCATTTATGCGCACGACGGCGTGCCGTAGTCTCGTCGCCGGCGCCTTCCGCCCTTACGCTTTTCCGCTACAATCAGCCCCTTATCGGAATGGCAAATCGCACCGCGTGCAGTAAGAATTGGCGCCAAATACAGTCGTTTATAGAATTATTGCAGAGGGCCTTAAATCTAACGCAAAACCTGTCCCGCTCTTGAATAGAATTATTAATTATACCAACACAGGCAGTACAGGACGAGAGGACAATACCATTGAAATGATCATCGCTTAAAGATAAATTGCGATTAATTGCTATTTCATAATAGGCCCTAATAAGGCTAGACAATGAAATTTTGGTCTTCACAATGTAAAATCGATACAGGCAAATCCTAATGTTATTTATGTATATGATTGATTATTTAAGTATGTATGCAAGTGTGTATACTTGTATGTATGTATGTGTGTATGTATGTATATGTATGTATGCATGTATGTATAAGTATTATATGTATGTACTGTATGTATGCATATATGTATGCATGTATATGTGTATTAATGCATGTAGGTATGTATGCATGTGTGTATGTATATATGTATGAATTTGTGTGTGTCTACGTGTGTACTATAGCCCATATCTATATAAACGAGTGTGGGCGGGTTTACGGGCGTTTTTAAAGCGACCTATGCCCTCAAAGCTTTTAATTTTTCAGTGAATATATCGGGTGAGGTTCTTCGGGACCGCTGACCTTTATAACAGGTGAGCGTCGTGGCTTTTCAGGTCTCTGTTTACAGACATGGCTAGTTTGGGATTCAAGTTGCTGACGTTAGACAGTCGTCAGGGGGGTCTAAAGGGGCCATGGCCCCCAATCGATAATCTAGAGGTCAGAAGCATCCCACTTTTCATCATAAAGAATTAATAAGTTTGCATAAGTTCGGGTTGGCTAAAAGCGTCGTGGGCCTACTGGGAAAGACAGTTAATGCCTGGGAAAGACAGTTAATGCCTGGGAAAGACAGTTAATGCCTGGGAAAGACAGTTAATGCCTGGGAAAGACAGTTAATGCCTGGGAAAGACAGTTAATGCCTGGGAAAGACAGTTAATGCCTGGGAAAGACAGTTAATGCCTGGGAAAGACAGTTAATGACTGGGAAAGACAGTTAATGACTGGGAAAGACAGTTAATGCCTGGGAAAACAGTTAATGCCTGGGAAAGACAGTTAATGCCTGGGAAAGACAGTTAATGCCTGCAAATAGAAGTTACAAAGTCGTGGCTTATTATATGGCAGACAGAAAAAGGTCATAAGATATTCCGATGAATAAAAACTTCGTCAACATTTTTTCGGCGAAGTTAAGCACGAATCTCCTTACTTGCCACTTATTTCACAACTTCTGGCTTCGCAATTTGCCCCAGCCTTGTAACCCCACTGACCCTCTTGCTGTAAAATATAGTCATGTATGCGAGACAACAATTCTAACCTCATAAGTATTTATCATCGTTATGGGTCTATATCATCATTATAGGTCTATATCTTTATTATAGGTCTATATCATCATTATAGGTCTTTATCATCGTTATGGGTCTGTATCATATCTTTATTATAGGTCTATATCATCATTATAGGTCTATATCATCATTATAAGTCTATATAATCATTACTGGTCTTCGTCATCATGATGACATATTTTTGAGCAACATTTCCTAATTCTGACTAACTCTTAAAAAGCATATTGCGCAACCTAATGCTTACGCTAATACTAACGCAACGGTTCTGAATCTTATCCTACGCTGTGCCAGTTTTCCTTTCAGTCCGCTTACAGACGCGATGTATAAATAATGAATGCGATTAAATTCTATGTTGCGCCGTTCCTCCCATTATGTATTCGCAGACGCATGGCGGTCGTTAGCTTTGTATTGATAAAGCGGTCTTAGGATGGCTTCAGAATGCTCGGCCATACATGCACGGGCAGCAACGATACCACTGTGTTCCCGAAGCCAAACATCCGCGGAGGCAGATATGAAATTCCGGTACACGCATGCACCGCGATACCCACGCACGAAAGCACTTGCACACGCATGCCCACACCCATGCGTGCCAGCGACGCTTCTCGGTCTGGAACATTTTATCGACCTCGTGCGTCGCAGCTTGAAAATGAAATGATCGCTAGGTGGCAGGCAGTCGCTTCTTAACCTGACGCAAGCCACAATCAATCATATATCGACTGGTCATCGTGCGCAAGGGATGGCACAGGCCGTGGGCGTGTGGGCATGCGCGCTGAAAAGATGGGGAAGAGGAGGGGGAATGCGGAGGAGGAGCATGTGAGGAGGGGAAGATTGGTTTGAAGGGAAAGTCACTGTTGACGCAATGATATTTTAGTCCGGTTTATAACAGTCGATAATTTCCGGTGACGTTAATTGAACTGGAAAAGGTTGAAGATGAGGAATAGAAAAGAAGTCATATTTACGAAGGAGGAGGAGTAGGAGGAGTAGGAAGAGTAGGAAGAGGAGGAAGAGGAGGAAGAGGAGGAAGAGGAGAAAGGTAATGAACAGAGAAGGAAGAAAATAATATAGGGAACGGGCAGGGCAATGGGTACATAGCAGGAGTCCTGAATGATTAGGAGGAAATAGCATCAGGAATGGAAAGAAGTGAGAAGAAAAGAGAGCGCGTATACTATGTAAGAAAATTCGGTAAATAGGGAAAGTATCGCAGATATATATCCCTATGATCAGAAGGTCTTTTATGTTACATGTCAGCCTTGAGGCTTTCCTTAAGATTCACCCAGACGTCGATCATAAAGAATAACAATAGTTTCCTTTCTATTCCAGTTGCAGCTGTGCTTTCGTTTATCCAGAATCAATTCTAAGTTTATTTCATTGTCGCTTTTCATTGTTGGCAAAATGGGGCCCTTGTCTTCTCTTGGAATTCGCATATGAACATTTTGACCTACATCAGTGCGGGACGTTTTGCCCCATCTTGCACAAATATCCATGGACGTCCACGGTTTATAGTGATAGCTAACAATAAGAGTAGTAGATAAAGGGGGAGGTTTAACTTCACCTCTAACAAAATCACCGCCAAACGAGGGTCACTTTAACCCATCCCCAAAAAATAATAATAACTTATGACATCTTGAACTAGGATTGCAGTTAATTGTGGTTAAAATTGTGTAACCGAATGATTTTTTTGCAGGAGTTGTAAAAATGCATTATATACACACTTACTTACTTATCTATTTAGATGTAGAGACTTTGGATCGAAGGTTGGGAGGTGAAAAGAAAAAGGGGTGAAGCAGCGATTTGTCTCTTTGTGCGACTGAATGAATATTGCAGTCTGTTAAGAGCTTCTAGTTGATGAAAAGTAGCGGTTTGGGTCCATCATGTCCTCTCTCTCTCTGTCTTTCTGTCTCTCTCTGTCTCTCCCTCTCTCTCTCTCTCTCTCTCTCTCTCTCTCTCTCTCTCTCTCTCTCTCTCTCTCTATATATATATATATATATATATATATATATATATATATATATATATATATATATATATATATCAATCTCTCTTTCTCTCTCGCTCCCTCTCTCTCCCCTTTCTCTCTCTGTTTCTTTCTTTCTCTCTGTCTCTCTCTCTTACCCAGCCGCAGAAGTCGCCACCGCCGTCTCCGCGCCTCCTAAACACAGCTCAAGCGGAACCCAGTTCCTCGACATTAAACCAAGGCAGCCACACCCACGCCCGCACCAGCCAAACGCGACGGACGCCCTGCCAATCTTCGGGGTGGCGCCCGGGATGGGATGCATCCGATTTTCTCTCCTTGTATGGCCTCCGATGGGCCTAGTGCGGACATAATCAGGTGTTCTTCATAGCCGCGTAGGTTGTGGAGAACGACTGGGTTGGCCGCGTGGACTCCAATCTTTCGATGGCTTGCTAATTGCACTCCTCTGAGTCTCCGGTGGTCCTTTGCTTTAGCAGCCCGTGCGACATACCAGAAACAGCTCAGCCTGTGTTTTCAGACTGAAATTGAGAGTGGTACTGTCGCCGTTCTCCTCTTTATCGCCAAGTTGCTGGCATGGTCCATGTAGGGAATCCGCAGGATCTTCCTGAGGTACCATACGTCGCAGGCGTCGAACTTGAGCCTCTGTGGCGTCCAAGTCGGGCAACTGTAGAGGAGTTCCGGCAACACGTGCAGTTTATAGAGCTGCTGGTTGATGTTCAGCTCCGTTATGGAGCGCCAATTGCTCTTATCCAAGGAAACCATGCAGGTTTGGCGATAGCTGGTTTTCGGCGCTTGATCTCCTCCTCTTCGGTGGATGAATGTTGCATGCAGGTCATACGCAAGCCATAAATTTGTTAGGATGGCATATGGTGAAAAAGTCTTCCACTTGTAATTGAGCTCGTTTTTCATGATTAGAGAAGTTTAAAGGTTAAAGCATGGAAACCTCGAATATGTAAAAATTTTGTTTAGATTACTGAAGTATCTTGCCCATATATTTATTTGCACCAATTTGTAAGGCTCAATTCGTAAATCTTAAAATTAGCTCAGCCTTAATAGTTGTCAAAGTTTACTGCTTTTCTTAATCGTGACAAAGTGATCTAAAGCTAGATCCACATTATGTGAATTCGAGTGTAAGTGCTTTTATAGTATAATTTTATATACTATAAAACTTAATTCAAATATAAGAATTTATATTTTCTGGATTAATTTGTATCCAAGATTATCTGCTGACTGTTGGGGTGACAGTTTAGCATTGTTCAAGGCTACACTTTCACAGAAGCATCAAGAAAATATTGACCAATACACTGTTGAGCAAATAGTGAATGAAGTAATGAAAGAATGAATGAATTAATTAATTAATTTCGTCTGTGAGTAACTGCATGAGCGTAAGACACTGTTATCCTCATCCCCAAACCAACCCGCAATGCGTCGTACGCCGACCATTAAATCATTCACCCATTCACTCATTCATCTTGTCACACCAGATGTCGCCATGGTGTACAAGATATGCCAGAGCTACTCATCAGATGACAAAGACCTACTTCCGGCTTCATTAGGTGTCGCTACAGATCATCTTCTAAGACATTCTAGGACAGTCTTGCACCTTCTAGAACGCGCTAATAGAGATTAGACTCAATGGCCTATACAATTCCATAGCTATGGAATGAATAGTTTAGACTCTAAAGGCAACCAAGTTATAGAAGTGAATGATAATCAGTAGGCTTTAACAGCTTCTGGAAACACCTACAGGCTTCTTGAATCGGCCTGCATGACTACATAATCAATGCTCGTCATGCCAGAGAGAAGATTGAAGGCAGATTGCAAGCAGATTCGAGACCGATTGAGACCGGAGTTACGCAGAGACAATTTGGACGAGAACGCGGCAGTGGATGGCAGTAGAATTAGATATGACACTTTGCTACCAGAACACGATTGTCTGCAACGTTGGTTGTGTGTTTTTCTGCAAGATACGAGTAAATATCATTTCTAACCGAGTGAACGAGTCACTTGTCGTTTCTGCCAGGATAGAGTGAGTAAGTAAGTAAGTAAGTAATGCATTTGTTAACACGCTATATGTCCATCGACTGAGCGAGGAATCGTAGGCAGGAGCGAAGACCGTGACACATCTGTTTACCAATACACACAGAGGCAGTAGGTTACTATCATCCAAACTATTCACGAGTCTTGCGCTGAAAAAGACCCCAGGGTTTCTCAGAAAGTGTGTGCCTCTGGCATTTGGTCATTTTATGTGTTGCTCTGGTTCGAAAATTGTCCAATGGTTCTGCTTTCTTTTCGTTGATGATAACATAAATTAATCGAATGTTGTTTTCTTCCTGCGTGTTTTTATCACGTCTGCAGATTTATCTACCGACTAAAGATTAATGATAAGTGTTTTCTTCATAAACTATCCATCAGAAGATTCTTAATCGATAGATTTGGATTCATGAAGCTCCTTTTCTGCATCGTATACTTTAAATCTCTTGTCGTTTTTCTCTTTCCCTTTGCCTTCGAGAATGAGTTAGACAAGGGCTACAGCTTCTTTTCTTCTGTGTCGGTTGTCTCTCTTTGAATGAGTGCTCAGCGACACAATCTGCTAGCGTTCTGTTTCGACTGTATCCCTGGTAGTGGAACATGGTGTGAATACGGTCGTCATGTCCCGCTGTGACTGCAGAGAAACAGTTGGGTGTTTGATTCTTTACGTAGAGCAGACGAGTTCAGCGATTTAACGCATTCAAAGTCCCGTCTGATTCATTGTCGTCGATTGGCAATCTACTTCTTTAGACCCTTTAATTATCTGTGTTCTGTTTCCAATCCTATGCTTCTGTCGTTCTCTTATTCGATCCATTCATTCGTTAGTTCACTGATTTGTTCATGCCTTCGTTTCATCCATCCATACATCCATCCATCCATTTGTTTGTTCGCTCGTTCATTAGTTTGTTCGCTCGATGAATCGTTCGTTCATTCAATAGCGCGCAGTTAGTTAGTCTACGGCAAAGGCCGAACTGAAGATGGACTTCTGAAGATCTATGGTACAAGACTAAATGAACTTGTCGACCAAGCGACACCCAAGAGAGCTCAAAAGATTCATGCGATCGTTCAAGGATCAACGCAGACTGCGCAAAGGTCAAATGAAGCACTTAACTCTTGAACAAACATGCCGCCGTAAACTGCAACTGGTCTGCATCGTTCCACGTGGTTAACGCTATCTTGGCTTCGACTGAAGCTTGAGGACGGCATCCTATTAGACTGTGGCAACAAATGCAAAGAAAGACGCTCTCTTTTCGGCGGATTAGTTTCAATGTTACAGACCTATTTCTTTCGTTGATCATCCGCAACCATACCTCTGCTCGATTAATGCCTTTTGCGTTATTAAAAGGCGCTATAAAAGTGTCCAGATTAGATTAGAATAGATAGTTCGTCCTGTCTGGAGCGGTCGTTCTTTTTCCTGTCTTAAGATCACTCAGGCGATTCCTCCTCACTGCCCCCAGATACTGCACTGGCAATTCCAGTGGCCTCTTCCTTTTCTTCCAAACAGGTTTTGACATCTTGTCTGCTGATGTCCTTCGTTATTCAAGTGAACAAGCGTTACAATAAAGCGCGCCAATCTTTTTGTTGTCTTAAAGATGAGTATAAAGATGGGCTGTAAAAGCTAATAATAACAACAGTGATGATGCTATTTTGCTGCCGCCGCTGCTAATGGTGATAATGGTGTCTGTGGTTGTGATGGTAGTGTTTCTGTTGTTGTTGTTGATGATGATGATGATGATGGTGGTGGTGGTGATGATGATGATGGAAGTGGTGATAGATAATGATGATTATCATCATCATCTGTGCCCCTACCAGTTGACGTTTCCCCAACTCTGCCAACCATCCCGATCTTGACCTTATATCCAGCGAAGCCCAACTTTCAGCGGGCGGAGATACGATGATGATAATGATGATGGTAATAATGACACGATGATTTTGATGATGCTAAATGTGACACCATAGGCATAATGACAGGGACGATAACAAGTGTCGATGGAACGCAGCAGTGGTCGATGTACCCAGCATTTACATGCCCGGGGTGCGATCCCTTGATGTGATCTCGGCCTTTGAGTGCTGGTATTGTCACCGCTTCTTCCGTGCGTCTGCGTGTGTACTGGGCCATGTCGTTATTTCCCAAAGGCAACGACTGAGCTATAAGCTGTACGATGGCCAGACGAAGGAATAGACGGACGGACGGACGGACGGACGGACGGACGGACGGACGGACGGACGGACGGACGGACGGACGAAAGACAGATCACGCAAGAGAGATCATTGATTACAGGTCGTCAATTACTTGTGTTTGGTTAGTACCCCTTGTTTGCTTGGATACATGAATTCTACATATAGTGATATATGGGATGTTTGCGTAGTTTTATCGAATATGTAATAATGACACCGTGAATCTGTTTACTAGAGAGAACATAACATTACATTTGATAAGTAGGCCGTAGACAGAGTTTGTCAATATGTTTCATAAATAAGCCATTATGTTTATGGATTTCTACCTGGGAGGTACACACGCATGACTTCTGTTCTACCGTTTGGATATCTGTGATGACACTATGACAATGATGCATGACTCCAGTTGTCCTAACTGGATATCCACGATGACACAGTGACAATGCATGACTCCAGTTTTCCTAACCGGATACCTGCGATGACACAGTAACAATGCAGAAAGCACTGATGAAAACATACCTTTCTCTCAGCAATCTGTAGGTTGGTCTATCCGTTAATCAGTCCGCAATATTTGAATGATTCAAAATAAAAGCCTTCAATTTTAAATAGTACCAAATGATATTTGAAATCTGATTCGGCGCATTACATCCTTCGGATTCAAATAAACTAAATCAGCTTTTATGACATCTCTGTTGCACATTTAATATTACGCTATCTGATAATAATATTTGTAGTAATAATTTTTTTAAACATTTAGCTGTGAATGTTATTATTGTTGTTGTATAGCTAGCATATATAACTTTATTATTAATTACAATTCTATTATTAATTAAGCCATTGTTAATTGCGCGACTTAAAATTGCATGACATTGATGGATCACTTATTTTGCAGTACATGTCAAATCATTCAATCAATTTCAATTTTCGGTTTAATCAAATTCGTGAACACATTTGCTTCTACCAGATTTATGTTCTTGCAATTATTTTGTTATAAATAATTAAGCCAAGTGCAACTTCGTACCGAAACGGCCTTCGGCAGTCTTCGGGATTCTTCGGTTCCCTTCGGGAGTCGAAATAGTGCGGCAGAATTAATTAAAAAGCCAAAAGGAAGCAGACGATCTGAGGGAAATTTCGAAAGTTGTTGATTAGCAAATTGAATGAATTTAGTAATTAACGTAGCAGCAAAGTAATAAAACTTGTTAGCAAGTAACTAAACAATTATCGAAATTTATGTTTTAAAACACATAAATTGGTTTTCACCTAAAATGATTTGCATTATTAGTATGTACTTAAGCATGTATGTATGTATGTATGTATTTACGTATGTATCTATGTGTGGATGTGTGGATGGATGGACGTATGCATGAATGTATGTTTGCATGTATGTATGCAAGCATGCCTCTATGCATGTACATGTATGTATGTATGTATGTGTGCATGTATGTATGCATTGTATGTATCTGATACGTCACATATAGCGCCTATTAGAATCTCGTGTAGGCGCTGAGGATAATTCTGATTTGGTATTATTTTCCTGGATTGATTGTGATTTGACATAACTTTCTATGTAAGGATTAAATCAAATAAGATTTTAAATGATTTTACCGACCCATGACTACCATCATTACTCTTAAAGCCACCTGTAGCTAGCCGCAGACTTTGTCCAGTGGGTCAAAGAGACTGATTTGCACAGGTGTGCCTGCAGCTGGCGTTTGAAGTCATCCAGGTAAACTGAACGTGGAATAAATGGGTTCCTATTATCCACAGTCTGCTGCAATGTGTTTACCGTATGATGCCTTTGATATCCGCTTCCGTGCATGACACTACTCCATGGATTCCCAGGTACTCGAACATTGCATGGCAGAGTATTTTCGAGAGGCCCGATTCTATGCAATGCAGTCTGAGATGCATCACTATGCGCGTCGCTAATATTGCGTGTTAGGTTTCAGGCACCTAATCCGACATTATTAGATTGCAGGCTTTGTAGTCGTTGCGCAGGTTTATGGGAGCTGAAAGCTCGGCTGAAACTCAAGGACTGCGTTTCAAGCAGACTGTAGAATTTGCGGTTGCAGTGGAGCGACCAGCAATGCACGTACATCTGATGACACGCTACCGTTTCATGCTTGACGTAAGGTCGTGAGCAAAGGTCACAAATTTTTCGACTTTTCACCTAATTATTAAGATTTTCGGGCCCAATCCAGTGCAATATCAAATCCAGCTGTGATATATCAGACTTTGGTTTTCTCAGCATGGTCACATAGGCCTCCCACCTTCAAGCTCACAATTCGGTTCGTGAGACCAAAGCAATTCAAAATCACTATTTTCTTGTGAATCTTGCATATAACCTACAACATAAAAAATTAGAAGCATAATCTTCACGATAATTGCTCTACTGGTGTTATCAAGCATCACTGAAACTTCATGTCAGCGTTAATATTTAGATCCGCAAAACACTGTTTGCTATTCAGAGAATAATCTCGAAGACAATAATACTCTCGACGACAGAGATGGTCTCGATAACAAACGTAGTCTCGACGACAAATAATCTCGACGACAAGGACCACACGCCATAACAAATGTGCTCTCAGAGAAAGCAGGTAGTCCCGAAGACAAACATACTCACCCGACGACAATGAACCGTCGTTGTTGGATGAACGGTCGCCTTAGTTAAGCGTCTGATAACCCGCGCATCCATAAGAAGAGCCTCTTATTTGCAGAAGACAGACTTTATGGAAGAGCTTAGATCCGTTTATGGCACCTCCGCTCGCGTCTTCTCTTATCTCGTTTGCGACATACAAGCGACTGCATAAGCACGGCTGAATGAAGACCGTAATTACGAAATAGGTCCACAATGGTCTTGCACCGACAGAATAACATTCGTAATCATGTTATGTAAATAAACTGCAACAGTCTGTTTATATATATATATATGCTTTTACATATATATATATATATAAGCATACTATGAATTCGGACGACGCACATATACATATATATATAACACATAATATGCGTACTATCGTCGGCGGATGTGTGTATAAAGGAAGCAGTATTTAATCTCTTAGGCATATCTATTTATTATGCTGCAGTGTCTTGGAATCTGATGACGAGATACATCGGCTTACTTACATTGCTCAGAGACTCATCGTACAAGCGGCAACATTTGTGGTCCACTAATGTTTTTGGTGCATGTATGGATTCATGCGTGTGTGCGTGTGTGTGTGTGTGTGTCGGAATTGGTAAGCTTGTTTGCTTGCATCGACGTCATTCGAGCGATGATGTTAGCGAACATGTCAACGATGTTGATGCTGATCGCGATTACGATGACGACAGTGATGATTAAGATGCTGATGTTGATGTTGTTTTTGATGATGATAACGATGATGATGATGAAGACTGGTGATGACGATGTTGGTTAGGGTGATGATGATGGTGATGGGGTGATGATGATGATGATGATGACGATGATGACGATGATGATGATGGTGATGATGATGATGATGATTATGATGATGATGATGACGACGACGACGATGATGATGATGGTGTGATGATGATAATGATAATGATGATGATGATGATGATGATGGTGTGATGATGATGATGACGATGATGATGATGACGATGATGATGATGGTGTGATGATGATGATGATGATGATGATGATGATGATGATGATGATGATGATGATGATGATGATGGTATTGTTATTGTTATTGTAGATGCTGGAGCTGCTTTATAACACAAGCGGTGACTTTATTTTGAGGCGGATGGTTATTGTCTAATCAGGTGGATCGAAGGAAGACGCGATGTCTGTAGCCGTCGACAGTCGCCCTGCGGTCGTCTCCTCGATCGAACCCACCCCAGTCTGCATCTCCGTCACCCTTTTCCAAGCCTCATCCACCAACGCCACCTCCAGCAGTAGCAGCAACGGTGGTAGCGTCCTTCCGCTGTGTGGTGCTGACGACCGGCTGTCTTCCTCTTCGTCGGCCTACGAACCATGGCAAGCGGCTGTCGTCGCCATCACCTGCGCCGTCATCGTCTGTGGCACGGTGCTTGGCAACGTCCTTGTCGTCACAGCCGTTGCTATCGTCCGCAAGCTCCAGACCCCGTCGAACCTGCTGATCGTATCGCTGGCCGTGTCCGACCTCCTAGTGGCCGTCCTCGTAATGCCCCCGGCCACAGCCTACGAACTCATCGGTCGCTGGACCCTCGGCACGGCCGTCTGCGATGCCTGGACCTCGTTAGACGTCTTGCTGTGCACGGCATCGATCCTCAACCTCTGCACGATCAGCGTTGACAGGTACCTCGTCATAACACGTCCGCTTCAGTACGCAGTCAAGCGGACCCCGTCACGCATGGCTGCGATGATCGCTGCCGTCTGGGGACTGTCGGCAGTTATCAGCATCCCGCCGCTGTTCGGATGGGAGGCGAACAACACCGACGGACACTGCCTGCTCAATCAGGAGATCGGATACCAGATCTACGCTACGGTCGCCGCCTTCTACATACCTCTGGCCATCATGATCTTCATCTACTACCAGATCTACGTCGTCTCGTCACGCATCGCCGACGCCGAGGCGCGCAGCAAGGCCGGCAACGCGGGGAGACACCACGGCCGGTCGACGTCGGCCGATTCCGGGACTCCGCTGAACCCGAAGGACAACTGCGTTCTGGCGTCGACGAGTCCCGGACGACTGCGTGGCATCCTGTGCGACCATCGCAAGAGCAGGGATCAGATTGCGCTCACCAACCTACTTCCGCCGGCCAAGAAACGCTTTCGGTTCCTGCCGCAGTGCCGACTCAACCGGATATCGAGTTCCAAGGAGCGCAAGGCGACGAAGACGCTCGGCGTGATCATGGGTGCGTTCACGGCCTGCTGGCTTCCGTTCTTCATCCTGGCCCTCATCAAGCCGTTCTGCGCCGATCCGGAGACGTGCATCCCACACTGGCTCAACAGCCTCTTCCTCTGGCTCGGCTACACGAACAGCTTCAGCAACCCGATCATCTACGCTCGGTTCAACCGCGACTTCCGCGGTCCCTTCCGACAGATCCTGTCCTGTTCGTGTCGCGGCATCAACTCTCGCATGCGCTCGGAGAGCTACGCAGACCAGTTCGGATGCGGTCCCGCGTCGAGCGCCACGGCCGACTTCCACGTCCGACCGTCGATCGACACCGTCGTCCGGTACCAGAGTCAGGGAATGACGATTATCAAACTGCGAGAGGAAGACGACAAGGCAGACGACACGGGCAACAACGACGATGTCTAGGACCCCACCGGGTCATCACTCCACCCAGCCGGCCTTCCTGCCATACGGCTAGATGAGCGGGGCAAATGGAAGAAGGGTTAGTTAGTAAGCGGGTCCAGGTAGTTTGTATTTATGGTTCTCTATGGTCGGTCGTCTGGAAGCAGGGCCAGGGAGGCAGTTCTCGTGCAAGATTCAGAGCAGTAACCGGTATGCGTTGTCATGGAAGTTTGCACGTTGCAAGGTCAAGGACTATAGTCTGCATCTATGCTGGTCCTAAGTTTCCTTGGAACGGCGTTATCAGCTGGTTAAGATCGTCTGGATATGTTGCTAGGGCACAGTAAGTTTGCTCAAAATAAGCTTGGCGAAATTCAGCGAACCGATGACGGATTTTGCCTACCCCTTAAGGCCGGCATCGCAGAGATGGGTCAGTAAAAAATCAGAAGTAGTTACTTCATTGCTGTAGGTTACCAAAACGCCTATCTATCAAAGTAAGTTTCGCAGTAAGACACCAACTGTTTGGCTGATTTAAGAAAGCTGCTTCTCAACAGCGTGTCCGTGACAACTTAACGTGGCAGGAAATAAGTATTATACAGTAAGCGATTTGTTAATGCTACACTTACTAGATGCCAGGTACTACTGTTAAATGACGACGTCGATACGAATGACGGTAAGACTGACCGGACGATAATGCATCGTAAATTCATAGCACTTTTGCAGAAGTAAAGCATTTTCCAGCTATACACTGTACTGACTGCAAGTAAGACTAAATCTTTTTCTACGTTTTGACTACAAACAAGAAATTATCTATTGTACGTGAAAAGTCTTGAATTAATTTGTTTGTCCAGAAAGACACTGCAATCACTTGAAATCTAGAATATGGAATAATATCCCGTTTTTGACTGCATTCTTTTGCAATTGCATCGTATGTGCACCATAGGTATCCGAGAAGTAGAATTATTACACGGACACGAAGGTTATGAAATGCCTAACAATAATATTATTGCTGAACTGGGAGAAAATTACACTCGAGTAATACACTAGCGGAACTGGATGTGTATTGTAAGAGGTGTAAAAGTAACAACACTGGTTAGAACGTAGTTTCTTCACAGTACGAAACGTTACCTGATTAATAAGTTCTAATTTACTGCGCAGAAAGAAATCAATTGTTTAGATTTAGAAACTCGATTTCTGTCGTAGACAGACTTTTCATAGACTTTAGTCTTATGGCTTTAACTTTCGCGTTTCCACATCCTCCATCTAAGTTCTGCAGTTTAAAACTGCACATATGATGTTCAGCTCTATACTGTATTATAACTCACCCTAGGTCTTTCATTATCGCTGTCTTTGATAAAGCACCATAAATTCTCATAACCAGCGATTTCGTATTAGTTATTTGTTCATTCACTCATTCGTTCGTTCATTCATTCATTCATTCATTCACTTGTTCATTTGTTTACATGTTTATTCGTTCATTATTTTAAATACTTCTACAGTGCCAAGGCCTAGGTAGTTCAAAGGACTCTCAATCGATGGCGCTTAAAAATTGTAAGCGCCGTCAAGTGAAGCCGTTCTAAGTCAACATCCGCCGGTTAAGATCAGCACATTTAATTCCGATTCAACCGACATAAAAAACAAACCCGAGTTTTTCTGTTTCCTGCACAAAGACAAGCCGGAAATTGAACTTGCCATTCTGCCTATATTGTCGATGAGATTATCACCGCATGCATTCTCAGTTTCATTGATCGCCTTTAATTGCCAATGTTCACTCCAGTGCTGGACGAGACTGGGCCAATAGGAAAAGCAATGAATAGACCTTACTTTATACCAGGTCTTTGCAGGATGCGTAAGAACATGTCGCCCTGCAATGGAACAAATACTCTGAATAGCTACGTCGGTATCGCGTCACATATTGCTTGAGAGGTCTTCAGATTGCATTCGAATCGTGATTTCCGTATAATGTCAGAGACTTATACCTCGGGCTATCAAGATCAGGGACTTAAGTTAGGCGGCTATCAACTTGGCAGCAATGGTGAAGAATCTCAATCAACAGATGTTTGAAAACTTAGAACGGTCGCTATCGAAAACGTATACGCACACATATGAGCCTATACAGGCCTTTGTAGGTCTACAAAATCATTAACTGTGGGCCAGGAATGCTACCATAAGAAGAACACAAAGTTACTGCGAAGCGCAATGTCTGTTTGATTACTATAAACAAGTGTGTTAGCTGTCCTTATGAACGTTTGATCCTAGTTTCTGACCCCAGATCGTGCTTTGTTGCCGAGTAGTAGCGCCGCCGCAGTTCGCCTATGAGTCTAGGATTAGAAACTTCATGACTAGACATTTCGTCACCTCTGGAAGTAGCGTAGTAGCAGTAATAATCCTCGAAGACAAATATTTTCTAGTGATATCACGCGGTCATGCAGTGTGTCCATAGCTTTGGAACTTTTCGTTCTGTCAGTTCTTTTGATGTCACTAAGGCCTAACATTACGACTAATCTGTTTCAACTTGCTTACCAACGGAAGCCTAACTTCTGGTTGCTGAAAGCCATTCACCAAAAACAAGCAAAAGACGACAGTGCAGTCCACTATAAGGCTTAGAATATGATAGACAACGATATATCTAGGCATCGGCTGTCGTAGAACCCTACAGCATCTCTCGCAAAAGGAATGCTGCTAGTCGCACCTGTTTGTCTTCGGGTTGTGCGGTCGCCGTATGAGCACGAGGAATAGCCAAACTCGTAAAGTAACGAGGAAGGGTTTCGCTTGTGCACAATACAGCCAGTATTTCGTAAAGAAAACTGCTTCTGCCAGCACAATATTTTACAACCAAAAGGAATTTCAGCTCTAATAAATCAAATTTATTAAGATACACTCACGCATATGTATACACTCATATTTACATTATATAACTTAGTACTATACACACATATATATCTGTATACATATTTACATAAAAATACCCGAGAAACCCTCATCAAGTAGGAAAAAATTTTTAAAAATAGCTAAAAACTACATTGGATTGGGCTGGAAGTAAGACTATTTTGGTGAAAACCGAATGTTTCACCACAAGTATTAAAAAGTTAAACTATTTAATATGTACATCTCGGTGCGAAAAATTTAAAAAATTGCGAGTCAGATCTTACTTAAAATTTAAATATCTGGTGTAAATTAAACAGCCTTTTTCCTACATTAGTTATGTACCTGAAGTTTAACGTGAGAACTTTTGAGAGACGGATTGCGCTTCTCTGCACAGAACAATTTGAAACTTATTATATACATAACGGGTTTCTGGGTCGATGTCTCGCATTTTGATTTTCCGACTTAGCCCGGGCTTTCTTAGGCACCGTCACATATCATGCATATTGATATGCGAATAACGTAATTGTACTCAGAAATTGGCTGCCGGTTAGTTTCAAGGGAAACTAATCAGCGACGTTCTCTGCGCTATCCTAACTGATGTCAACATTCATAATTACAAATAGTTAATCAGTAAGCGAACTGTAATATATAATGTTTCTGCTTGCATCAGTTACGATATGAGGTTTCACGTCCAGAGCGCATTGTTCAGTTTTTCATCGTTTATTTCATTCTTCACGTTTCACACGAATGTCTCTCAGTCAGTGTCTGAATACGCGAGCGTGATTCTAGTTCAATCAGAGTTACACTACGGAGCGAGCGAAGGACATAGCCTACGACAACCTTAAGATCAAATTCTACCCATAGCGATGCTATAGCGCCAGAAGACGCTAGACTCTTTTAGATACTACATCTTCAACTGCGCACTATCTCCGAGAGTGGAACCTCTCAGAGCTATACGACTGTGTTCTCTGACGCCTAACTCTCGACTGACTTCTCTCGCGTCTAAGCGGACTCCTTTACTCGGCGTGGTCTGTCTGCGTATCTCTCCCTGTATCTGTATCCGTCTGTCTTCCTGTATCTCTATTGCATCTGCTTGTGCAATCACTCTCTGTGTGGGCTGTGATTCACACTTCCAGTTATCAGTCCCATCTCTCTGTCTGAACAAAACAATTAATCAGGCGTCCTACCCCTACTTCGTTGGCACGTCCAGGCGTTGATATCAGTTGATGTTTCTGCACTAGCTGTCCCCGCTCTCCATCCTAAACTCCAACAAACTTCAACAACTACTAAACTGAGTGAGTCTGGTAATACTTTCATACGTACTCAAATTAACTTGGTGATAGAACAATGCTGAGATATTTAGATATTTAAGCGGGGTCCTGGTCCCTTCTGGGTTTGCCTTTTGTATCCTGGGAAAATGTACGTTTAATATGTAACCTGATATGTTGAATTTGAGATCAATAAAAGAGTCAAGCATGTTGAGAGTTCCTGGATCGCGTTGCATCAATGACGTCACACGGGACACGCGATTGCCTGAGCAACCCGCAGTCCCGCGCAGTTGGTAGATGACGCAGCGTCCGGACACCTGTTGAACCACCAGGTTTATGCAGGGCAGACATTCGTCGACGAGCGACCAGATGGACGTAGAAACACTCAGTGATTGACAGACAACACTATTCCAGACTCTCCTCTCAAAGTCTTCACCGATGGACGATTTCCTTGTTGGAGACGGCGTATAGAGGTGGTCTGAAGTTCGACACTGTCCTGGCGAGAATCGAATATATATATATATATATATATATATATATATATATATATATATATATATCTTGTGTTATCGATGAAGCAGTCTCTATAATAAAATATTAGACGGGAGGTTAACCGGGATTAAGCCCGCATAATCACACTGTCAAGCCCAAGAAAATGAGTTTGTCAACAGTGGATATTTGTAGCCGTCTCTTTATTCCCCGATGGACAGAGTTTTGCCCATGCAGCATAAAAGACCGGCCGTAGGTTTTTCCGCTTACTGCACTCATATCCTGCTTCTTAATTAGCAGAGGCAATCGTTTATTCACAGCTTGACCAAAGTAGTAACCGGACATCACCTTAGAACCACACCATATTAAGAACACACACATATACACGTGAGTATGCATGTGAGCCGACATGGATGCAAGTGTGTTGGTTATGTGTTTGCTGGTTGAGGTCCTGCTTTTCGCGTTTCTTCCGACTCAGGTCTCAGAGGCAAGAGAAGTCCTCAGGTAGAACGATCTTATAAAAGACCCCCACAACAAAAAGAAAAGGCAGAATAAGAGAGAAGAACTTACCAACTGATTTTAATTATCAGGTTAATATACGTTCGGTCATCAGCGAAAAATTCTTACTTAATGGGTAGACAGCTAGAAGAAGGTACGTGGGATGATGAAGTGTGGAAATAATCTAACCTGGAAACCTTTCATTGTGTGTTACACTGCTCAATGACAGATCTACTGCACGCAACGTACACGGATTCGAGCCTGTGGACAATAATTGGAAGGCCTAGAGTAAATACATCTGTGAGGTATTTCCTTTCGGGGAGTGTATCTTTAAGGAAACAATCGCCATTCAATCTATTTATTCTAATCGAATCTCATGCATTATTTATCGCCGTTTTATCTAAGTCGCGGTCTGAAGGATAACAAAGACTCAGCAGAGCGGACGGACTGAAGAAGAGCATTCCGGAAAATGCTGCCTTGAGCGGGACACTTTAACCTTTAATTAAACACCTTAGTCGAATCGCGATCCGAATATACTACCCGTAAGACCTTGTGGCATAATGCTTGGTCTGAGGAATAACTACAGTAAGTCAGAATGCACTGTTCCACAGTCAGGATTACAATTACATTTACAGTTACAACTAAGTAATGGGCTAAGTAAGCTGTAATGAATTTTAGTGCCTATATCTCTCCATTCCACTGTCAAGGTTTTTTTTTAAAGTGTTGAAGCTTGTTGGCGGATATTACTTCTTCTATTAGCTGATTCCAATGCTATACAATCCTCTGGCTGAAGAAGAATTTTTTAATATCCAATAGCACCCACTTACGTCATAGGCCTATCAGTCTTGCAATGAATTCTTTTCAGCACGGAAGCCAATGTAAAGATCTGAACACTAAGCATACAGGCGTATGGGTGGGCCTGTATGCTTGCGTATTTGCGACCTGTAATCTTATGACCCACATGTGACGTGTCTCTTTGCATGGTAAATATTCTCAGAGGTCAGTGTGTTAAAAGGTCAACAACCGGGTAACGCTATTATATTCATGCTGCGTTAATTGACTTCCGGTGTGCATAATATATTCCGGGGTGGACACTACGCTGAAAGACGTCAACTCCAGCAGGCGTCACACTGAGCAAATGCGCTACAAAAAGTCGTGTTTGTGTTATTATCATTGAGACCGCATGTGTCTATAGCTCTGTATCGTCGGAGAGAGCGAAACAGAGACAGAAAGAAAGACAGACAGACAGAAAGACAGACAGACAGAAACTCAATTTGTGCAGATTGC